>RJWH01003457.1:85000-154238 GCA_004363575.1 Solenodon paradoxus
GCAGCGCGGGCCGCCAGTCGCCGCCGGCAGCAGGGAACCGAGACCCCCGCGGCCGGCAGGGCAGCCCGGCCCCGACCCGCCGGCTGTCAGCCCCGCGGCGGCGGAACAATGGCTCGTGTCCTACCCGCGGCCCGGCGGGCGGCCTCGGAGCGGCGCACCTGGGTGATGGGCACCTCCCGAGACTCCCCGGGCCTGCGGGGCTGACAGGCGCTCGGCGGTTCCTTAATAGACTGCGAGAGTGTTCTCCGGGAGAAGTCGGCGGCGGTCCCCGAGGAGAGATCATCAGGCAGAGTGGTCCCCGGAGCAGGATTTATTAGCAGACAGGATGGGGAAGTTGATTAGCCTCCGCGGCTGAACGGACATCCTGTCAGACAGGCCTCTTAATCCAATCACTTACCTGTCGAGGGGGAGCCTCCCGCCCGCCCGCCGCCCCGCGGGGCCCCTGCTACCTGCCCGCCCCTCCGCGCGACGCCGCCCGCCAGGCGCCCAAAGTCTTTCCATCTCTCCCAGTTCCCTCTGCGCTCTGATTCCGTCGTGCCGGGGAGACGGCCTCCAGCGCGCGCTTCTGGACTCAGTTCTGGACGGCCACCCCCTGCGCGGAAACCTCATCTTCTGGGGCTCCCTAGCTTTCACTCGAAAGGATACCTCCTCCGGGGTCTTTCCTCAGTTGACCCTGAACCACCTTCCAGTGTCCTCCTGCCGCAGGTGGGTCTCCCTGGGGCCTCTGCTCTATGCAAATCCAGCTACAACGCCCCCGCCCACAGCCGCATTTGCAGTTACAGAGCCTGCCTAACATGCTCGCCCTCTACCCTGTTCCCCACTTCTTCCCAATCCTACCTGTCCTTGGAGATTTGGCCCACCAGCCTCATCTTCCCTGATTCTCTCTGGCCTCTTCCTGCCCAGCAATCTCTCCTTTCAGCAAAGCTTGATCTGTGCCAGGGTGAAAACTCTAGCTCCGAATTCTGCTTCTACCTATTACTAACTTTGTGACCTTAACCGAGTGACTTGAGTTGGGCGTCCCTCTTCTGTCAAGAGGGGATAAAAACAGTAACTTTCGCACAGGATTGCTGTGAGGACCAAATGAGAAGAGGCTGAGTGTAGTTAAGGTCTGGTGCAGAGCCAGCTCAGTGATTGGCATTTGTCTTCTGTATAAGGTGGAGTTGGATGGTACTATCACCTTCACTTGGCAGTTCTATCAGGACAGGGGCCAGGCTTTCAGCATCCCCCACCCCTGCCCCCAACACCAAATACAAGGACAATCCTTTCCAGATAAGATATTTGTTGAATGAAGGAACTGCTGCTAAGTAGGTGGACCTTCTCCCTGAGTGACCACATGAGACCCCATTTCTGGGTGATCTGACCACGGGAGAAGAGGAGGGTGAGGGACAGGACCCCCATCTGCTTTTGTGTGGCAGGCATTGAGATGTGTTCTTTCCAGCTCTTGTCAAGAGTTAGGAATTCAGCCCCTATTGATCCACTGCATCTTCAAAGCCATCAATCATCATTAAGAAACAGGACCTGAGTCCCAGGATGGGGTGGCTTGTACTGAGTAATTTAGAGGATTTTACACACACACACACACACACACACATACACACACACACAGAATTGGCTGAAATAAGTCAGCTAAGACAAGCACTGAAGACTTAGCATACAGTGAAGCAAAGCGCCCTGGGGGCCTATAGAGACCAAAGGAAACTGACCAGAAAATACATCAAATTCTACTTCCTGGTCACTGAATTTTGTGGTTGATTGCAATTGTCTAATGAGTGTTGGACTTTGGCCAAGGTGGTTGCTGAGGTCTCACCCAGACCCCACCACCTCCTCCTGATGTTTACCTTTGGGCTGCTCACACTCATCAGTCTTGCCTGGGTTAGTGTCAAGGACCATCTTCCTAAGTCTCCTAAGCAAAAAAACAAAACAAAAAAACAGAATAGCATTTTATAGGCCACAATCATAAGGCAACTTTCCCGTGCCTTGGTGTTTCTCAGAGATTTCTAATCATGCCTGGGTAATCTTGCTCTGCTAAAACTTACCAGTGGAATGGGATTCAGAGAACTTGAGGCCTGGTCAGGCCCTGCTGCTGATTGGCTGCCTGACTTGGGGGTAGAGGGTGCAATTAACTTCATTGCATTTCAGTTTCTTCATCTATAAATGGGGATGCTATCTGACCTACCATTACAGGAGGAGAAATTTAAAGAGTGGAAATGAGGTGATGGATAGAAATGTGCTTTTCAAAGTTCAGTACTGTATAAAATTAAGACAAATTGCTATCATAAAATTGTTCCTAAATTTTTGATTGCACTCAGTACTGGGTGCATGGAAAGCAGAAGTGACCAAACCTCAGCCTGCCCTTCATGGGTTCACACCCTAGTGAGGGAGACACGGTGGGGACACTGGCTAAGGCACTAGGCAGGAGGAAGTTACTGCTGCAATAAGGCACCAGGGACATGCTAGGAGAGGGCAGAGGAGTCAGAGATGAAACATACCTCTTCCCAGGCTGGCAAGCCTTCAAGGAGGAAGGACACGAATAGGATGAAATAATTGGGGAAGAGGGTCACAGGCAGAGGCAGTGGTGAGGATAAAGCTGAAGGACAGGAAGGTGTGGTGGAGAGGAGGAAGAGACAGTGGGTGAAGCAGAGGGGAGCCAGATGTGGAAGCTGGCTGGGGAGTGCAGTCCACAGTATGAAAGGGCTCTCAGCAGAAGTGACAGGTCAGGTACGTCCTGGAACTTTGTGTGTGGAACACAGACAGGAGGGGAGGCCGGAAGTTACTGCAGTGTCTAGAATAGAGACGGTGAGGCCGGGGAACATGGGAGCTGTCGGACCTACTTCTGAACCTCCAAGTGGGATGCAGGGCAAGAGAGAGCAGAGGCAGGGGTGGGGATGGGTGAGGAGACTGGGGAGCCCCAAGGACACATTTGAGGAAACACTGGTCTACATTATGATGCAAACAGGTAGCTATCTGCTGGCAGGGAGGCCTGTCTCTCCACAGGCCTTGCACACTACCCTGGCACCAAGATGTGCTGGCACAAATGCCTGCACACTGGGAGGAGGACTTTCATAGCATGACTGTCTCAGAACCGTCGGTAGAGCCTAGAAGGTGGGCTTGGGATCAGATCTGCCTCAAGTTCGGGCTCCACCATTGAAATCTCAATAAGGGATGCAACTTCAGTGTCCTTAGTTTTCAAAATGGGCATCATGATAATAACCAACATTTACTAAGTGCTTATATGAGTTGGGCACTGTGCAAAGTGCTTTACAAGAATCATCTCATTCAATTTCACAGTGTTGTTGGGTAAGGAGGACAGAACAAGGCCCCGGATTTTACTAATTGGGAAACTGAGGCCCATAACAGCACTTGATAATTTACACGTTTCTGTTGACAAATGCCCATTGTGTTCCAGCTTGCTGCATACACTATCCCCTTATCAGCACAGTCCTGGGAGGCTGGCACGCACTTGGATGCCTCTGGAGGTGGGCAGACCATTTGTCCTTTGCCATGCTTTTGTATCTTAGAGCATCTCTGACTGAAAACATAACTTCTTGCTTAAACAAAGTGGGTACAAATTCTTATAGGGTGTCCACAGCCCCTCAAGCTCCCGACCTATTTGGGGCCACATTACCAAGAATCTTGAGAGCCAGGTCAGAGTTTGGTGTATATTTTCCATACAAAGGGAGCCCTGGAAGGCCTCTGAGCAGGACTGTGAGCAGGTGGAGCTTTGCCCAGGAAGATGACTCTGCTGGCTTGGCTGGAGCTAGAGTCCTAGGAGCAGAGCAACTGGACATCTGTCATCTGCACTATTCACATCCACGACATTACTTAATGGACTTGTGGTAGCCATATAGCAGAGAAGCAGGTCTAAGGCCATGAATGTGGGCTGAGAGTGCACACATGTAAAAGTTTGTACCTTAGGGTCATCCCAAGTCTGGGTATTATGGAAACCAGCACCTCCCAAACCTCACTGCTCCTCTGGAGTCTGTCGTTCTGCAGAATCAGAAATGGCAGGCAGATACAGGAACCTGGGGTCCTGGGTGGAGGGAGTCTTAAGCTCTCCCTGGACCTGATGGAGAGAGGCAGCTGGAGGGCTGCAGCAGATGGCCACGGTGAGGAGTGGCGCTCAGTGGGAGAGCTAGTCAGCCCTCCACTATGAGATCAGGGCTTCACCCACCCCAGGATCCCTTCTGACCTTTGCATTCTCCAAAAAAAGTCAAGGTGATGACAAGACACATCTATCGCATCTCAGCCATCATTGCAGTTGAAAGATGGGCCCGGAGCAGGTGGACTGCTTCAATTATGATGGATGAGGACGGTGACAGCTCTCGGGAGAGCTGCGGGAACCTGGCAAGTGTTCACTCAGCTATGACTCCTCTGGTAGCAATTTGACAAGATCAGAGCACTTCATGGAAGTGGAAAGTTTGGGGACCTCAGGGCTTGCTGGGCCCGGGGACTGTGTCTCCTGAAGCCCTGGGCCAGCAAAGCAGGGCGGGGCCTCCAGTTCTGGCAGCTCTCCCAGGAGGGCCAGTGTTACTGAGGCAGTAGCATCCTGTGGGGAGGGGCCTGTTCCATGAGATCTCCTGGCCCTGGACCCCATGCCCCATGTCTGTTCCAGTGTCCTTTCCATGGCACTGACAATAGGTCCCAACCATTGTCCATGGGATGCCAATATGGCTGTAGGCACAGCCTCAGGGCTGCCGGAGCATATCTTCTGAGCCAGGCCCTGTGCCAGGCCCTGGGAGACAACCGTGAACAAGAAGTTAGCATCCTGCCTCGTAGGATCCTGCATTTTGTAGACTCTGAGTGAAGAAAGGGCCTGACCCTGACCAGCCCTACCCATCGTCAATGGCAAGGCTCCTCTTTGCTCTTTGTTGCTCATCCCTTTATGGGCATGGTGGCTGCAGACTAAGTGATATCACCCACAAGGTGCATTGGGTTTATCACATGTTGGTTTTCCTCCCTCGTCAATTCCATATTCCTTTGATGCTTTATTTATTCAGCCAACATGGAGGCATATTTCCCTTGTACCAGACACTGGGCTTGGTCTCCGGAGATTAGATGCCATCCTGCAGATGAAGGGCTCCCAGCTTTATCTGATCAGGAGGTGAGGATATGCTGGGTCGGGCAGTAATGTGAACCTCGCCGCTCCCATGGCTGCTGGGTGAAGTGTCCACTTTGCAGAATGATGACTGGCTGTCATGGCCACCATGCCCCTGGATCCCTGTGCCTTCTAGTTATCAGTGGGCTTCCTGCAACAGTTATGCTTTGAAGCCATGATTCAAGGGGTCCCTCACTCCAGAGGGTGGTCTTCTTAGAGCCTGAAGGGAAATCCCAATATGAGCGACTTAGCTCAGAAGAGCTCCAATTCTCCATTTTTTTTTTTAATAACTTCTGTTTACACTGACAGTCAAGATGGGGAGAAGCACAGGAGACTCCCGGGGCTCTCAGGCTGGCAGAGGGAGAGCCAGGCGTCAGGCACTGAATGCACTGCAGGAGCTGGTCTGGAGGCTGGGAGGCTGGGAGGACCTATAAGGAGGGTGCCATTCATTTTGGGAAGGAGCTCAGAGTGGGAATGTCTTCTCGCCACTTGGAGGAAGGCCTCCAGGAAGAGCTGAGGGAGCAATGCACCCCAACCTGGGTAAGCCTGACCCTGGTGCTCAGGGTCCCTATCTGCACAGGACAGTGTTGCCTCATGGGGTTTGAAGGCCCTCCTGGGCCAGACACTGGCAGATTCAGGCCATCGCCTCCCCTCAGAGTCAACACCCAGGGGAGCAGCCTAAATCCTCTTCCATAACTGAGGGTCTTACCTGGCACTTATCTGTGCCCCCAGATAGCTGATGATGACTCCTGAGGGGCCCCCACCCTGTCACATGACTCTCCTGTATGGAATACACACCACTGTCTTCTGCTCTTGCTGTGTAAGATGCTCAGCAGTTATGCCCACGCAGATAGTAAATACATATGTTACATCACTTCAGTAAGTGAGTCAAGAGGTTTTGATGGTGATGTCAAGAATATTGAAATCACTTACTAGCTGTGTGTCCTTGGGAAGGTCATGCCCCCTGTGAGTTTTAATTTTCTTCTCAGTAAAATGGGGGTGTCAGTCCTACTGACCCTGGGATTGTGTAAAGTGTGAACCCCGAGAAACAGCCAATGAGGAGGAGACCTGGTGTGGGAGAGGGTGAAGGGAGGCATGTTTCCATGAAACTGGTGATCAAAGTGCCAAAGGGGGTCTGGCCTGCACTTTCAGCTTCTTGTTAGCTGATGACAGCCGTGACAATGTGGGACACCTTGAGGGTGATATCTACTATTTCCCTTACCACATGATCAGATACAAACAGGACCATTTCCCTCTCAGGTCACCTTGGGAGGCCCTCTTAGTCCATGTATGAGACCCCCAACAGACAAAGGAAACTCAGCAGAGAGAATCACTGTTCAACACATACCAGGTCACCATTGCCCTCAGAGGAGCCTGCAGAATCAAGCCCACAGCTCACTTGGCCTCTCACCTTCTCATCTGGCCTGATCCCTGCCCTAGCAATCATCTCAGGGCAAATACAGCAGACCCAGCCAGATGCCGCAGACCAGGCCTACAGACTGAGAGGGCTCTGGTGACACTCTCCCTACCTGTCCTGTCCCCACCACATCTCCTGATCTATGAGTCAAACAACCTCAGATTACCTAAGACTCAAAAATTTTTACAGCATCTCTTTTGTTGGGGTTCAGCTGAGTTGAATCTGAACCTTGATTCCGCTACTTCCAGTTGGTTAATTTGGACAAACCATCTGATCTTTCTGAGTCTCAGTTTCCATACCCCTTAAAAGGAGATATAATAGTGCCCATTCCATGGGTGGTGAAAGGAATAATGAGACGAGTGTGAATTTGAAGGCCCTCTATGGGGATTCTGCCCCCTTGAGCATCCTTCTTCCTGAGAGGTCTCCCAGCCATTCCAGGGCTGCAGGTCATAAGGCTGCCCCTTCCTGCAGCAGTGTGTGTGCATGCGGAGCTAGTCAGAGCCTGTGCTTGGATTTTGTACTATAGCTAGAGAAGAAGGCCTCTTTCCATTCTGTGGTAAAGCTAGAGGCTTGAACTTTTCTACACACATGGTTCTGGCTTTGGGGGAACAGTTGATTGACATGTCAGAAAAAAAACAACCTGGAGAGAAGCAGAGAAGAGGAGGAGAAGATCCTGAGTTCACTTGAATCCTTGGTTCCAGTAATTTCTTAGTCCAGTGTCCCCTCTATCCTTCCTAGAGTTTCACTATTTGAGTGAATGCTCATAATATTTATCTTTTGAATTAAGGTTCAAGCTGGTTTCCCTCACTTGCAACCAAAGGGTTTCACCAATGTAAACATACTTAGCTCAGTACCTGGCTTATAGTAAGTGCTCAGGAAGTGGTAGCTCTCCAAGTTACGTCAGGTTTTGTGCAGTTTGGCATTGGAGCTGAATTTCCATCTCCGAAGACCTCTGACCACCTTGTCACGAGGACTTGTGCAGACCCTCTCTGGCGATAAAGGCTGCCCTCCTGCCCCGAAGGCAGCAGCGCGGGCCATGTAAAACGGCACCATGGACAGTGGCAGCCAGGCTGCACCCGCCTGCCACAGGACACAGACACAATCAAGCTGCCGACATCCTTCTCCATGTCGGGGCCTGATAATGAACAAGTAATTTATGTCCAGGAGTCAGTGGAGCCTGTCAAAGGCCGGGGCTGAAATGTTGCTACGAGGGATTCCTATGAAGGTCACTGCCCTGCTCATGTTGCTGCTCAGGGTTGTCTGTAAATGGCGTCCCCTTGGAGATGTCCCTTTGTCCTCTTGGCTTCTTTGGGGGGAGAGGGGTGCACCTTTGAGAAGATGGACTGGGACAAGCCCTGGGCTTCTTTTGAGCCATGTCCTTGCAGTGGCCCTGGAATTTTCAGTCTGATCTCAGAGAGCCACGTGTGAGAAGGGTGCGGGGTGGACTGGCGCTTGAGTGCCTGCGTGGGATCTGTGAATGGGGAGGCAGGAACTGGGAAAAAAGCAGCTCCAAAGACCTTCTGTCTGAATTAATTTGAATCAAATGCTACTTATGACAGGAACAGTGTTTGGGGATGAAGTAAGAGAGAATCTCTTTTGAGAGTATGAAAAATTAAGAGATAAAAGAGAAGGCACTGGACGAGTAAGCAGGTGACCCTCTCAATCTCTTCCTATGGGTTTCCATTTCCCTACCTAGTGAGTTTGCTGGTCTGGGCTGTAGGCAGAGCATGTGTTCTTTTCTGAAAATAAATTTTTACGAAGTGTACCATTATATAAGTGTCAGGTGTACAGCATCATAACTCAGTATCTACATACACCACATGATGATCACCCCCTAAAGTCTAATTTCCATCCATCACTCTACAGTTGGTTGCTCCCCTTCCCAATCTAGTTGGTGGTCCTTTTTTTGCCTGTTTCCCCCAACTGTGACTTCTCTGTTGATGACCCACAACCTGTTCAGTCAGTGTCATAGGACATAAGTCAGCCTGGTCCCACACTCAGCGCCCCCATATTCTAGCTGTGTAACTTGAGGGAGGTTGTCTAACTTCTCTGAACCCCCATATCTTCATCTGTAAAAGGAAGGTAGTAGTTAGGATGACTCTTGAGACAATGCAGACTGGGATGCCATGTCGTGATGACAGGCATGAATGAGGACTGTCCTGGCAAAGCAGGCTATGTGGTGCTTAGTGATAATAGGAGGATCTATTCATGGGTTGCTGGAAGGATGAAAGAAAAACACACAGAGTAACTAGCACAGAGCTGGAGTCCAAGTTCTCAGTACAAGAACACTTCATCGTTATTGTGCATTCTCTTCATCTCAGGACACCATGTGGACGGATGGAGAATAAAGTGACCTGAGCTGCAACACCTTACTTTTTGCACATGTGGAATCTGCACAATGTTGGTATCTGTCTTCTTTTCTAAACCTGGGCTTTTGGAATGGTGCTGATGCCCCTGAAGCATCCCTTTGGTTATGATGGAATGAAGACATGTGGTCATGTGAGGTCACCGTCTAAGATGCTAGAGGACAAACATCTCTGTATTAGGGGTAAAGGTCATAGATGCAGGTTTTTGTTTTTTTTAAGGAAAGGTGCAGGCAGGAATGAAGGCGAATAGTCAGGTAGGCAAGAAGAGAGAGGAGGAAGAAGCATTTTATTTTAATTTAGTTATTCATCTTGCTTGTTCCCCAGTCCTGGGACGCGAACCCTGGTCTTTGGAATGTACATGGACTGTGCCCGACTAGAGGTGGTGGACCTAACCATGACTCCACCAGGACATGCCCAGATATATATGTATATATATATTCTTCTATCTTCTCCTACTAATATTTTCCATTATTAATTACAGGATGTAGGTTGTCAAGGTGATGGGTGGGTGGTGGGAAAGATGCTGTGCAGGGAGGTTAAGTCTAGACATCCCTTCTGGAAATTTCACTCCTGGGAGTTGGACTTGGGTGCTCCTGGGGGCTGGAATTGTCCTGATGTCATTCTGGAGAATTCCAGAGAAGCTACTGAGGGATTCCAGTGATTCAGAAAAGTCTCAGAAGATCAAAACAATGAGGAGTCCCACCACCCCAAATGCTATAGCCCCAGTTACCATTTTAGCCTGAGGCGAATGTGTATGTGTGCTCTATGGGAAGGATTTTAATTGCTCAGGTTAGATGCACCCAAATGGGGCTTTATTTTTCCTAACACTGGGCTTTTCTTCTATCTTGTTCCCTGTTCTTCTCGAGGCAGAAAAACCAAACTAGCGACATCTTACTGAAGTCCTGATCACTCACTCAGGGACCTCTCAGGGACAGTGGCTTTAGAGCTCTGGCACACTCAGGCTCGTCTGCCCTCAAGGGCTTCTCTGTGCCACCGTCTGGGCTGACCCAGTGCTGGGGAACTCTTACTCTACCTTGAGCTCCCTGGCTCAGGTGTCCCTGGTCCCTTTCTGGCCCTGGTGGGCAGGCCCCTTTGGGCTGGAAACCTAACTGCAAACGATTCTAGCAGATCGTGCCCACCTCCTAACACACCTATCCCACGAGTTCCAGGGCTCCTGTTCTTGAAACCTAAGAACTTGGGACTTGTGCTCTTTGATCCTATTCTGATCCTCTGGGGTAATGATGGGAGTGGAGAGAGGTGCCACACACTCTCATGGGGGTGATGGCCATGGGGTGAAAAAGGGTACAGGGAGACACTAAGAGCGCACCAGTTAATATTTCCAATTCATATCACAGCGATTTACAAAGTGCAACAGTATCGTATATACTGTTTTATTAGCTTCTTTTGTACATCGTGAATATTTACCACTGTCATTACATATTCTTTTATAATATAAATTTTTAATGACTGCACCATATTTTATTGCATACAAGTTTCCTAATTGAAATCTGAGAAGTGAAGTCACTTGAGGGCTTGGACACCTGTGGGCAGACATTCCTGGGTCCTGTGCAAGTATCTTCACTGGGCAATAAAGTGACCAACTCACCCGGTTTGCCAGGGACTTTGTTGATTTCAGCACTGAAATCTCCACATCCTGAAGTTGGTCACCTTATAGGACCGAATCTGACTTTGTCCTGGCAGATCGCAGACGTGGAGGCTTAACCTGAGACATGCTGAAGCTGAGGGGAACAGGTGACTGTTGAGGGAACATAGTTGGCACTCTGGTGGCCAGACGGAGTCCTCTCTCCATCTCACTGACCAGTCATTATGGGAAGCTTTCACCTTCATCTGAGAGGCGACATCAGCCTCCAGCTGGTCTTCCTACCTGTAGCCAACTCCCCTTAAGCCTGTTCTCGAAATCTAAATCAGACCTTTTCCTGAAGCCTTCAATGGCTCCCCACCACCCTGGGGATGGTAGGATGGTGAGGGCAGAACACAGATTTTGGAGTCAAACAGATAGGTTCAGGCTCCAACATTCTTGGGCTTTGTGACCTTGAACTAGCCCCACTCTTGTCACTTATAAAAGGAGAACAAAATCACCCCTGTGGGGTTAAAGGGAGAAGTCAACTAATGAGGCACATATGTATGAAGTTCTTAGCACAATGCTTGCTCCCCAGGAAGGCAAGGAATTAGTTGCTAGAGTGCTGAGAACTTGGACATTGTCCAGAGCCCTTAGTCAATCAGCAATCTCACCCGCCGCCACGATTTGCCTTCACAGTTTTCCACTCCTTTTGCTGTTCCCCAGGTGAGTTCTTCCTTTTTTGGCCACACAAGTTTGCTGATTTGTTCTCCTGCCTGGAATTCCCTTCCTCTGTTGAAGCTCCCATTCATCCCACCTCAGTTCCATTCCACTTCTAGGAAGCTTCCCCAAAGCCCAAATGGAATGGACCTTTGCCTTCTTATTTTCACAGCAGCTCATTTGCATTTCTCACCATGGTCCACGAGACCATGGACCCAAGCATTTGACAGCTGGATGATTTCTTTTCTAGTTATTCACACTCATGGCTTTCTTCCCCACGAGATCGTGGGCTGTCTGAGGGGAAGGCCTGTGCTCTGTGCATCTTGCCAGCCGTGGAAGCCAGCACAGAGCAGCTGCTCCAGTGAAAGTGTTCTCTGTCCTCAGACTGGCACACACTAGACTGCGGAAGGGTGGAGGAAAGAGCAGTCCCTTGGCTGGGAAGTATGGCATACTTCGGAAAACTTGGGGAAGTCGACTTTTAAGGAACAAGGAGGAGAAAGATAAACAGAGATGGAGGACCGATCCAGGTAGAGGAAAGGGTGTGGGGAAAGGCTGGAGGTAGGAAAGTGAGTGCGTGTGTAGACAAGAATAAGGCATCTTGTGAAAAGGCAGAGTGGGCACAGAGGTCAGAATAAGACACACTGGAACTGGCCAGGGAGGCACCTAGTTCTTACCTGATGAGAAAACTCTCTAGCTGGGCATGACCCTGGTGCACCAGGAGGACGGGCAAGTAATTAGGAGAAATACAGAACACCGTGTTAAACTTGAATTTCAGTTATTATTAAAAAATGAATAATATACCTTTTTAGTATAAGTATATCCCAAATAAGCATGGGGACATGCTTATACTAAAAGGTCATTTGTTGTTTATCTGTAGCTCAGACTTACCTGGAATCCTGTGTTTCTGTTTGCTAAGTCTGGCAGCCCTGCAGGTAAAGAATGCAGTAATTCTGCGGCGTCAGAGGCATCATTACCATTTTTTGGGCCATTGCTTCATGAGCAAAGACAGATAGAAGTGTGGAGTCCCCAGCGCACCTAAATGCAGATAAACATGACAAATGGTAATGGCTCCCGAGGAGCCAACAGGAGTGTTTCCAGGAGCAGGTGACTGATGGGCGGGCTGGAAATGAGCATCTGGGCGCTGAAGCTCAGGTCTCACCTGCCATCCCTGGAGTATGAAGTTCACAAGGGTGTCTCTTCTGAAGGAGTGAGGCTCAGGCCTGAGAAAAACAAACTGGAAGTAATGGCTGGGTTCCCAGGAGAGCCCACTTAATGTCCATTCTGTTAATAAGGTGCAGAGTTTAAGCAATATTATGAGAAAAGCTGGTATAGGGGGCTGGTCTGGAGCCCAGCTTCCATTTGGATCCCTGCTTCTATGTTGATAGGGACTCTGGGATCCCAGACTGGCAGGAAAGATGGTGGCAACAGGAACATAGTTCTTTCGACCCAACCCTACCTGCAGTGGTCTCGACCAAGATCTCATGGGCCACAGGGGAATAGGATGGCCAGGAGGAGAAAGGATGTGCAGATCCTTGGGATCTCGTCAGTGAGAAGGAAGGTGAACTCTCCCCGCCCTCAGGGAGGAAGTATTTACCATGTGTCAGTGATGAGCTAGATGCTTTGGGTACATTAGCTTGGGTAATTTTATAGTACTTTTTAGAAGTTATCTCATTTTATAGAGATGGAAACTGAGGGTCAGAGAGCTGAAATAATCGGGTTAACATTATATAGTTCAAAAACAACAAAGTCAGAACTTGAACCTCTATGTAACTGCAAAATCTCATGTGTTTTTTTTTTTTTTTTTTTTTTTTTAATTTGGTTATTTCCACAATGGAAATAGCTCCCTAGGAGCCTTCAGCCTGGGCCCTAGACTTGACTTCAAGATTCTGTATTCCTGGCTGAGCTGCCCACAGTTCCTGATCCAGATAGTCGTAGCAAGGACAAGTCAGTCTTTTACCCACCATGACACTTGTTCCATGCGGGGGGGCAAAGCTGGTGGCTATTTTTGTGTTCCCAAGAGAGGCTTGGTGTTGCTGCTACCTTTTTCCCAAAACCTCCAGCACCCCTTTCAATTCCTGAAATACTCGTTTCCGGGCTCTCTCAGCTTTGGTTTGCACGTGTTCGTGAACGTCCTGGGATTATTTGTAACCTAGGGGAAGAGAGCCTGAGGGAGGTGGGAGGTGAGACAAGAACTGTACCTGTTCACGGTCCTCCCCCCACCCCCAGTTCCCCAAATGTGCTCATGGAACGGACAGAAGTGAAAGACTCACAAGCTTTACTAAACTACAGCAGTTTAAGACCTCTTGGTGACAAGAGGTCCACTTGCACAAATGTGGATCAGTCTAGAACTGAACTTCCTTCAGTTCAGTTCAGATTCTTTAATAACTGATGCCTTGTGAGAGCACTGGTGTACCAGGCAAGATAACTGCTATAAAAAGCCAGTCCTACAGACTTAAACACAGCAGATATTTATGTTTCACTCCTGTAAAGTGCCAGACAGGTATTTTGATAGATGTATGGCTGTCAGATAAAATATGGGACACTTGGTTACCTTTGAACTTTAGAGAAACAACAAAAAGTTTTTTAATCTAAGTAAGTCTCAACTGATAACTGTCTTCCCTGTGATCCCAAGAGTTGAGAGCTGATCCAGAAAGATGATTGAGATGGCCTCTGTCCCTAACTCACCCCCAGCAAATACTAAAAATTATTCATTGCTTCTCTGAAATTCACATTTTACAGAGTATCCTGTTTTTGCTCATTCTGGCAACTCTATGTAGGTGGGTGATCCTCTTTCAATGGGAGACCCAGGATTTGTCATTTTCTGGCCCTACCACCTTAAATCTGTGGTTTCCAAGGTTATGATGCTCATTTGTATCTAACTGATGAAAAGGGACTGAGCCTGGGGGATCCTCTGCAGGAGTTTCTGGAACACGTGGCAGCCAGAGCACGAAGCTGTGCTCTCATCCCATTGGCTGGAACGAGGGCATGGCCACGCCCAACTACAAGGACGACTGGGAAATGTAGTCTTGCTCTGTGCTCCGGGGGAACTGGAGAGAGGGTTCATGAATATCTGGCCAGATTCTACCATTTAAGAAAATAAGCTTTTCAAAGAAGGCATGCCACCTTTTCTAGGGTCGTTTTTGAAAACAGTACAGCTTTACTTCAGCAAACAAGCACTCCAGAGGAAATGAACTTTTGCGTGTGTTTTCTAATAAAAGTCTGCTTCCCTTGCTGAAAAAAAAACAAATTTTGTCTAGATTCAGGGTTTGTTTATTTAAAGGAAAGGTTCAGGCAGTAATAAAGGTGAGTAGGCTGGCAGAAAGGAAGAGAGAGAAGAAGTCAGCATCTTTATTTTATTTTTATTTAGTTGTTCACACTGGTTGTTTCTCAGTTGGACTCAAACCCAGGGGTATGTGGCCTGCATTCCTCTGGAGGCAATTCACCTTACCACTCCTCAGCCAGGGCTTGCTGAGGATTTCATTTTAAAGACAAAGATCTGGTACAGGTTTGTCAAGTTTTATATTCTTAGACAAGCAATAGGAGGGAGGGTCTTGGCTGCCTGCAGGCCTAAGGGGAAGCCTGGTAGAGCCTGGCATCCCGATGAGCTGTGGGATATTGGACAAGTTAGTTGGCCTCTCTGAATTAGAGTTTCATGAACTGTGAAATGAGGTTAAAAGAACTCACCTAACAGGTTATGTGAGAACACAGCCTGGTCCAACACTGGATGTATAACTGGAGCTCAATGGACAGCTGTGACCTCTGTGGCCCCGTCCTCACAGGCCTCCTGTACCAGAGACTTGATCCTGAGCTGAATCTGACTGGGGTACTGATTAGACAGTCCTCCGGGAAACTGCCTATAGCACCGAGGAGAGCCGGACTGACAAACTCAGCAACAAGCCTGGAGTCATCAGTAAGAGGAGTGTCTGCCTGAGAACATTTTTCTTTGTCCAAGTCCAGGCCCATCTTGTTCTCCTGTCTGGGGCCTGTGAGGAAGGAGGAGGGAGGTGCGTAGATAAACATGCCCGGATACTTGTTTTTTTGTTTTTTTCTTCTCAAAGAACAGTGCAGGCAGGAATGAAGGTGAGTAGGCAGGCAGGCAGCAGTCAGAAAGAGAGAGGAGGAAGAAGCACTTTATTTTTATTTAGTTGTTCATCTTGATTGTTTCCCTCCCACCCCAGGGGCCTTGGGATGTATGTGGTCTGTGATGGGTCAGAGGTGGCGGAATAGACCGTTGCTCCACCAGGGTGCACCAACAAGCCTGTTCTAATAAAATCTCTGCAAATCACTGGAACGCAAGCCTCCCTACAGCCCCAAAGCAGAAGAAGGGCAGTCCCCCCAGGGGCCCAGACAGTGTGAACCCTGTTGGGTTCCAACAGGCCCAAGGCAAAGATGGTGCCGACCAGCAGAGGTGACACAAGGGTGAGCCCAGAGGCAGTGGCAGTGAGCTCTGCGCTCTTCCACGACCCGCAGGAGCTGCAGGAGAAGGAAAGGTGTTGGCTCATAGGACTCGCTGCTAAAAAGACTTGAGTTTTCCAGAACTACTTAAAGAGGTGCTCGAAGCAGCCACACATTTGGAGCAATCAGGTGAGGGGCTCAGTGAACTGGTGGGAGGCTGTCATCTGCAGTGATGGGACTCCAGGCTAAACCCAGTGGTGCGACAGGGATGAACCAGGTCACGTAACTTTCTTCTAAGAATAACTCTCCCAACTAAAGTCAATGGATTTTTGTTTTTGTTTTTTAAGGAAGGATGCAGGCAGAATGAAAGTGCGCAGAGACAGGCAGGAAGAGAGAGGAGGAAGCAGCATTTATTTATCTTATTCAGTTGTTCCCCCCTGGCCCAGGGATGGAGTGGATGTGGACTGTGTCTGGAGGGCTTTACCACTGAGCCACCAGGCCACACCAAATTGATGGCTTTTTAAAAAATTTATTTCTTCACATTGGTTGTTCCTCCCAATCCCGAGTCTTGCACCCAGGACCCTGGAATGTATGTGGGACTGTTCCCAGATGTACTAGGCCACTAGGCCACCAGAGTGCACCCAGCTGCTTTTTTCATGGACGTGCCCCCCTTCTCCCACACAGTGATTGGCCCTCCTTGTGGGAGCCTGTGTCCCTCAGAGGAAAATGCTTTACTGTCCTTGACACTGACTCACCCTCTCTGTTCTTTCTGCCGGTGTCCTGAGCCCTCTGATTATGGAGAGATTGTCTTCTTGTCTCTGAATCATTCATTTTGGTTGTGTAGCTCTTGCCTGGCAGAGCTTTTTCTGCTCTGAAAAATTCCGATTATAAATAGTTCAATAATACATGTCCTCCTGAGTTTAAGAGTCTGGCTTATGTAATTGGAAATCTGGATGTGAAGCAAGTTAAAGTTGATGCCATAAAGACAGTAAAATAATTAATCAGTTTGCTCTGTTTAATAGATTCAAGGGCACAGGAACGGCCTTGCAGCCAGGGTGAGGCTTCAGCAGTGGCACTTATGTCACGGTGATCTTGGAGGCACCGGGGGGCGGGGGGTGGAAGGTCCCAAGAAATCAGCATCTGGGGGTCAGAAGATGGGGCCTCCACCCCCAACGCTGACTGAGGCCCTGCTTGTAAAGGCATCAGGGGTCTGTGACCCTTCGTTCACTCCTCCCTCTGCCAGTGCTTCCTGTGGCTGGACCCCGGGGGTGTGCAGGTCCTCACGCACGCACACGCACGCGGTCCGGCCCACGCGGCTGTCCCATGCGGGTAGGGCTCTGAGCACAGCAGCCCCTGCGCAGCCCACAAAGGACTTTCACTCCTGCTGTCTTCTCTGTGCACAACCTCTGGGGAGCAGGGAGGACAGCTGTTCTTTCCCTTTCTACTTGACCTTGGAAAACGGAGGCTCATCTGTGTTTGGGGGGAATAGTCCTCTCCATATCTCTTTCTCCAAGTCACATAGGTGGACGCTGCATCCCGCCAGGGCGACTCCTGGCTCTGCCTCGCTGGCTCCTCGAGGGGCCGGGAGCAAGTAAGAGCAGACTGAGCATGATTATTAGAAACTGCGGTCAAGGGGAGGCTCACCGGGCATGGCAGTGGGTGGCGGGAGGTGAGTTCAACATGGGATGGGTGTGTTTGTGTGTCACACCCCATTGGGGGGAACTGCACCCCCTGTCTGCCAGTTGGGAGCTAGGTTGTTGGGTGTGTGTTTGACCAAATTAACTTTTAGCAAACTGTGATTGAGACCAGGGGAGAGTTTCAAACTGGGTGGGATGCAGGACGAAGCTGCTAGACCAGGACAGCCCCCGTCAAACTGGGAAGTGAGGTGACCCTTGGCTGCCCTGGGGGTGAGGGCCAGCAGTGACTTGGAAGAGTTAACATTACTTGTGTGTCAGTCACACGCCAGGCACCATTCTAATCATGTTCACACACATTGTCTCGCAGATTCGTCAATCATCCTTTGAAGTACCTGCTATTATTGCTCTCACTTTGTCAATAAAGGAACCGGAGGCTCCGAGAGGGCAGGAAACTTATCCAAGGCCCCAGCTACTCGGTGGCAGGGATGGGATCTGAACACCAGCTCTTAAGCATTGTATCCCATGGGTTCCTGAGAGCCTGACAGCAACTGTGCGTGAGTCTTTCTCTTCCTTGACTTGGTGCGTTGCGCCTGGGGCCTGGCACAGAGAAGAGATCACGGGGTATTTGCTGAAGTACAAGCCCTCTGGGGAGGTGCTGCTGCCTTTGGACTGGCTGCTCCTCACCCACCTCACTCACTCATTCTGATCATGCCTGCGTCCAGATCGGGGTCGGGCGTGGTCCCAGCGCTAGACACAGCCGAGGGCAGCTGGCCTGCTCCGTGGAGGCGCGCGGTCTGCGTGGTGCGGAGAGTAGTACAGCAGCGTGGGGAGTACTTGGGTGCCCAAAAGGCCATCCTGCCCAAACTAGGGCAGGTGGCCAGGCAAGATGACAGTGGGGACAGGACAGACATGAGAGGGCAGAGCATCAGCAAAGGCCTGGAGACCAGAAAGAGCACGGGGTGCGTGAGACCCACCCCAGGTGAAGATGCTGAATGATGAGGTGCGGGCAGGCAGTGGTGAGGCCAGGAGGCAGGAGATGGTGGGGCCCTGAGTGCCAGGTTAGCGTTACCGAGGAGCATCAGGACCCATTAAGTTTTAGGAAGCCAGGTCTAGAGAGAGACTGGAGATCTGGAGGCCCGCGAGGAGGGACAGGGTAGCAGGAGAAATTAGGGCAGAGGCTGTGGCAGGAGTTTGGAGATAAACCAGGGCTTGACTTGCTTTTTCCTACCCCCCACCCATGCCAGGGCTGGTTTCATCATATTCTGTGGGTCGTACGCGGGCTGAAGCAGTGACCTGAGACCCACACTCGGCTCCTGCCTTCAGTGAGAGGAGCTGCTCAGGATTCCTGGTACATCTTACCTGAGTCTGTCCGCGGTGCCTCCCGGAGTGGGCACCTGGAGGGCAGTGGGCAGCCAAAGGCAGTGGGGATGGACTTGGAGCCGGAGTGTTGTGCCTTTCATCTTCAGCCTCACTGCTTAGAAGCTGTGTGACTTGGGAGAAGGAATGGCACCTCTCTGAGCCTCATTTTTCTTCTCTGTAAAGTGGGAGCCATCATGATGCAGAGTTGACAGCTGCTGCTAGGCGTAAAGGCGCTCTTTTTGGAAAGTGCTCAGTTACGGGTCCCTCCCAGGACCTTTGTATCTTGTCTCCCTGTTGAGGCAGCAGATAGCAGGGCCGAGTAAGCAATCGAGGTTGTAAAGGGATGTTGTCTACCTGGCTGAGTACCTAGAAGCAGACAGTCCAGGGTGGCTGGGGCTTCTGGAAGGAGATGCTGCCTGGCCCTGCGCTCTCCCCTGAATCCCTTCCCAGCAGGTGGACCGGGGGGGCTGGTGCTGGGGACGGGGCAGAAGCTGACATCTCACTCCTCCGAGGTGAGTGGTCTCTGATGGGGCAGTTTCTCTCCAACTCTCCACGGTCTCCCTCCCCAGTCCCTCCTAGCAACAGTGTTGGGGGAGGGCAGCAAGGCTGGAGTGCACCCCCCATACCGCTGAAGGGGAGGAGGTGCGGGGAGTCCATGAGTTTCCTCTAGAGATAGGAGGGAGACCTGGGTTCCTCTGGGGGGACCACATAGGACCCTGAAGTCACCTTGTGGCAGGCACATGGCACACAGAAGGCGGCAGGTGGCAGCCCAAGTGCCTCTCCAGTTCCTAGAAGGATGTGCTGCTCAGGTGAGGAGGACCTTGCTCAAGGTGACTGTGAGCTCCAGGCTGGTGAGTGGACCCCATCCATTCCGGGGAAGGATGGCGCTCGGGCCCTCATCCCATAGAGCCAGCCTGGGTGTGTGAATTCCCAGAAGAGTGAGAAGAGGAGGTGGTGGCCAGCTTCCTGGGGACCTGATGGCCAGCTGATGGTGATGCCTGGTTCCCAGCCCCCAGTGCTTGTTGGATGACCTTGAGGTTGCGAGAGAGGGGCCACAGGGTTCAATCACGGTGGAGGTGGGGCTGTGTCTGATAGGACGCGTCCAGCTCAGGGTCTCCTGGGTCCTGGCAGCTACCTGGGAAAATCTGGAAGTAGGGGAGGATGACCCAGGGACACTCCACTCTGAGATCTGAACTGGAAGCTGCCTTTAGGTGATCTATCTTATCTATCTACCTTTCTACCTATTAGTTACACACATAATAATCGCTAACAGGACGTGTCAAGCACTGTTTTGAGTTCTTTGTTGATCTGTTTATCAACCCAGTCAATATCCATTTTTCAGAGGAAGAAACTGAGTGACAGAAGGCTTAAATAGTTCAAGGTCACAGAGTGCACAAGTGGCAGAGTTGGGATTCTGTGTGTTCCTAGCACTTGTCCCTCTTTCCTATCCCACTGCCATGTGGATCCAATAGTGCTCTTGTCCCTGAGCAACTCATATATAGATAGGGGGGTGGGAGTGCAGATGAAGTGCTGTGGGCCTTCAGAGAAGGAGACAGGACCATGGTAACAGGTGTGTGTGTGTGTGTGTGTGTGAGAGAGAGAGAGAGAGAGAGAGAGAGAGAGAGAGAGAGAGAAGTAATGGGGGGGGCGGGGTCTGGGTGCTTAGACAAAAAGGTGGGGAGAGCATCAACAGCCCGGGAGATTCGGAGGCAGTAAAGTGCTGTGAATGTATAGTTGTTGGTTGGGACGTTGGGGGTACAAAATGTCAGGGGAAATAAGACCAGGGTGCTCACTTCAGCAGCACACATACTAACCTTGGAACAATACAGAGAAGATTAGCATGATCCCTGTGCAAGGATAAAATGCAAATTCATGAAGTGCTCCAAATTTGGGTGTAAGTTCAATATTCTGAAAATCATATAGCAATGCAGAAAAAAAGAAACATTAAAATAATTTTTTTAAAAAAATAAGTAAGATTAGGGGTGAGTTAGAGCAAGATTGGGGAGAACATTAATATCAAGTTTTGAATAATGGGATTGATTCTGAGGGTACCTGGTAATAACCATTGCCGATCTTGAAGCAGGAGAATGATATGGTCAGAAGTGTTTCTGGAAGGTAAACATGTCAGTGATGGGTGAAGGGAAAGAGCTGGGGATGCTGGGTTTTCTGGTCAAGAAAACTGAGAGTCTAGGATGTCACTGAGAGAGGAGGGACACGTTTGGAGACAAGTGGTGTTTCTCTGGCTAGAGTCATCTCTTGAGACATTGCCTACCTCAGTGGGCTGAGCCTCCTTCCCTCACAACCGTGATTACTATGTGGGAAGTGCCCACATTCACACATTTGTTTTGTGTTTCCTTTTTGGCCCAACTATCACAGAGAAGAGCGGGGATTATGCCTGCCTCATTCACAGTACTATCCCCTGTACCTGTAGCAGTGTCTGGCACCTAAGTGATTGCTAAATGTTTTTTTAAATAAACAAATGCATCAACAATACGCTGTCTTTGAGGGACACTGTGGGACATACGTTCAACTGGACTGGAAATCAGTGGGGAATCTGAGCAGAGTAGCATCTCCCACATTGGAGGTCACCAGTACTATACCCAGAGTACCCAAGATGGTCCAAAGAGAGAAGGGACAGAAAGAAGGGGCTGAGGACTAGCACTGGGGGTGGGGGGTCTGGCACATAGTAGGTGCTTCTTGTTTGTTGACTGAAGAATGTATGAACCTGCCCTTCAGTCAGGAGTGACTTGTGAATGTGGCATTCCAGTTGGGGCTGAGAGAAGGATTCTTTTCAACCAGCACGGGGCAGTTGGAGATATCGGGAAGCAAAGAGCCTGTGAACAGAGGTCCAACACAAGGTTGCTTCAGCTGCACGGATGCCCATGTTTGAAGACAAGGTGTTCCCGGGATCCTGTGCCAGTGAAAGTTGAAGCAGGGACTGGGGTGGGTGAAGGTACAGCCTCTGCCCAAAGTCTGGGAGGTGGGATGTCTTTGGGTGGAGACTGGCCAATGAGGAGGCGCTCTGTGGAAAAGCCCACCCCCAGAACTGAGCTGATTGGTCTGTTCTGCGTTTGAGGAGGCCCCGCCCCACAGGGTGGTGACTCGCAAGGTGGACTAAGGAGCCACCTGCTGCCTTCCTGTGTGACGGTGGTAGACGCCACCCTGGAGAAGGTCTCCACTGCTTAGGCCCCTTTCATTTAGGCAGAAGTCTTCAAGAGTTAGCTTAGCGAGTCTGGTTTGGTCATTCTTTCAACAGAATGTTTTTGTGCTTCTGGTCCCAAACACCCCTCCAGGTACTTGAGAATAAAGTTTCAGACCCTTTGCTCGTGGACCTCACAGTTTAGGGAGACAAAGTAAACACACCCTCAGTTTACTCAGTTTACTCTAAAATTTTTGTGAGTGGGCCAGAAAACAGAGCAATGGGCTATAGTTTAGGCAGACAAGGAATGTGGCATTCCAGGATTCTTTTCAACCAGCACGGGGCAGTTGGAGGTTGGAGCTGTTCCCAGGAAGAGGCAACAGCGTGGGAGAAGACGGTGAAGCTGAACTGAGCTTGTTACCACCAGGACCCAGGGGACAGGCTGTAGGCCAGGGCCTAAGACAGGGAAAGGAAGGCAGGCTCCTTTGTTTGATTCCAGGAGGTAGATATTTTTTTTAAAAGGACACTGGAAAGTCACTGATGATTTTTGCAGGGAAAGGCCATGTGTTTTTAAAGCTTGGTGTGTAGATTGGATTAGGGAAAAAAGCAAGAAGACTTTTATTGGGGTGGCCTACTTTCCTTCTCCATGAAAGCTGATAACTAAAGGAAGTTGAGACCAGGCAGTGCCCAGAATATCGAGCTGAAGGGCAGGGCATAGAGGAGGTACAATGAACTCTAATCCTCTCCAGAAATATCTGAGCTCATCATGTGACCTTGGGCATATGACTTTCAGGACTCAGATCAGGAGTGAGGGAGGGAAGAAAGATGGTGGAATGCCTCACAATCCATAGAGGCCTTCTGCCTATAATCCCTCCCTGACTTCACCAAATCCCAGCATGTTATTTGAATCCTGTCAGAGGCCAGTTTTCCTTTCCTATTACAATTCTGCCTCCTGGTTTTCCCAGCTGGGTTCTTCTCCAGTGCTGGCCAGCTGTGAAACAGAACTCAAAGTCCTGGGTTCTTCTATTCTTTTGCTGAAGTCCCCAACCCTCTTACTTACTTCTATGGTTTCTGAGAGGCCTCTACTATAATAAATATGGCCATTTGGGCCCATAGTAAGAACTTGGTCCAAACAGTCCAAAGCCGATGAAAAATGTCCTGTCCAGTTGGCCATCAGGGGTTGACTAGGAGGCTGAGTCAAGGATGATTCCCCAGATTGGAAACCATGTTCACAGGGACTGATCATTTCCTTTTCATCACTTGACTGAATAGTATTGGTTGTATGGGTGGTGCTTTTACCATGTTTTCTCCACAAGTTACAACACTTCAGGAAATACAAAACATGGACATGACAT
Organism: Solenodon paradoxus; assembly: GCA_004363575.1. NCBI lineage: Eukaryota > Metazoa > Chordata > Mammalia > Eulipotyphla > Solenodontidae > Solenodon > Solenodon paradoxus. The sequence goes on from RJWH01003457.1 coordinate 108,063, forward strand.
TAAATATGCACCTGATAAGGTTATGTTCTGATAGAAGAAAAGCTAAAATGAGAGGGGGGGAAAACTCTACATATGTAAGCACTAGAACTTTTGTGATAATAATCATTCTTTTATGAAGCAGAGTTTGCAAATGGACTCAGGTGGCCAATTCAGCTGTGAAGAAGCTGAAGTAGCCACATCCCCAGCCCTGTGGGTTTTCTCTAGCCCAGTTTTCCTGTCTTCCAAAAAGTAGCCACGGCCCCCAGTTCGCAGCTCTGCCTGGAGGAGCTCTCCTGTGCCGACTCGCCTTGACTTTGTAAATGACCAGTTCCACAACATATTTGCTTTGGAATTTACAGGAATAATGGAAGTGACATAAAACTGTGCAGCCAGATTCAAATGAAAGGACAAATGTAGTTGGCCAAAATGAACAATTATAGGAAACAAAGGGAAAATAACGATTAAAGATCTTTCATTACAGCCAGCTAATTATCATGAGTTCTGGACTTAACTGTTCAGGCATAGAATTAAAAACCTTAATTATATTGTCACCTTTGTCTCTCAGCTCCCATTGCCACAAATGAATCCATTTACTGTAAGTGCCGTTGATGAGCAGAAATTGATGGCAGTCCCAGCGAGGTGGGAGAGGGGGCCAGGAGTGGGGGGCTGGGGGGTGCACCAGGCAGTGCTACCAGGCCCGCACAGCTGGGCGGCATCTGCATTCCAGGACATTATAAATTAGAAACACTTTTAATGAGACAAATACAGGTTTGATGGATTTTATGATTTCTTCTCCCTTTCAAACCGCTAACAATGCTCCTCCTCTTTCTTCCTTTCTATTAGAGCTGGCCGCTTGTTAAGTGATTGCGTTAATGGTCTTTGGAGACAGGCTGAGTGTGGGAGGACAAGTGGGACTTCTCTTGTGAGGGCACTGGAAGGCTCTTCTCTCTAAAGGAAGACAATTCTCGGCTGTTGTTCCAAATGGGAGCCTTTTAAAGCCCAGCGCAATGAGTGGAAACGTGAGATTACTTTGAGAGCAAGGGAAATTGGAAAAGAAAGCTGCAAGATGGTTGGGGAGATAGAATCCTTAAAAAGCAGCCAGTTGGTTATTTGAGAGGCCAGCCAGTCCAGTGAGAGAAGCCAGGTAGGGCTGCTCCAGGTGATCAAGTGGTCCATTTCTTGACTTCAGGGTAGGGTGGGGTACAGCTGGGAGCCACACTTCGGATTATGTAATCAAACAATATAGTGGTTATGAGCACACACTCAGAGCTAGACTGCCTGGCCTTCAGTCCAGGTGCCGTCTCTTTCTGTGTGATTCTGGGCAAGTTGCCTAACTTCTCTGTATCTGTCAGGTAGAGAAGTAAGGTACTGTGGACAGCACCTACCCCACAGGGTTGCTATGAGGATTAAAAGAGCACAAAGCTCAGAACAGTGCCTGGTATATTGTAAGAACTACGTAAGTAGTTCTGAGTGAAAAACAACCTTGAATTCAACCTTTAACTCCCTCTGTTACAGGCAGTGTGACAGTCTGAGCTTTGCCTGTCTGAGCTTTCATTCCTTCTGGGGAATGGGGAAACCAACATATGTGCCTCAGAGTCTTCCGGGGGAGTCAGGGAGAAGATGGGCATGTGCAGTTCTGCTCTAGTCAGCTTGGATTTCAGTGCTGTGGGGAGAAAAGGCCCGTACCTGGAGAAGCCTAGCTAAAATAAGGCGAAAGCCCTCTGCCAACACCCTCAGTAGCTGTGGGTGTCTTGCATGGAGGCATTTCTGGAAGCAGGTTCTGGCACATAGTAGGAGCTCAGGCAACATGGCTGCCCCAGGAGAAAGGAGTCTCGTCTCTGGCCCTCCCTGTTTATCAGGGTGGAGTGCAGGCCTGCAGGCTTCCATGGCATGCCTATCTCCTGTCTTTGGGAGCGGTGGAGCCTGTGTTGCCATGGTGACGTGGAGAGTTAATGGGATGGAACTCCTCACAGGGCTGGCGGTGGGATGGCAGCAGGGGCTGCACCATGTTAAGATGCCCAGAACAAAAGGGCATGCTCCTCGGCTATGCAGTGTCATGGCCAACCCGGTTCGTGGGGATTTCAGCTCTGCTGCCCAGAGAGCAGGAAGGAGATTTGCTACTGAAAGCCCTTCCCTCCCAGATCTGACCCCCAACCCCCACCACCTCAGCACTGCCCTGCCCCCTCAGATGAGGACAAGGACAGGGAGATGCCAAACACACTGGGCAGAGGGGAAAGAGGGGCACTGAGAGTCAGGAGAAAGGGGCAAAAGAGAAAAGTGCCCACCCTGGGGTGAGTGGGTGGAAGAGCCCCTCTCCCCTCCATTCCTCAAGTAAAGACCCCAGACCTCCGGGTGTTATGGGTGGCCAGCGGCTTTTACATCCCTCATTACATCTGCTTCTCTAAAAACCCTGGAGGTATCTGAAACAAGGTTTATTATCCCCATTTTATTGATGAGCAAACTGAGACTCAGTGCTGTGAGGAGACTTTGCCAGGTCACAAAGAGCTGGGGCCTGCCTTCTCACTCCAGGTCCTGGGTCATTTTCCTTAAAACCATGAGAACTGGCAGGGCTTTGGGTTTGGGGTGAGGCTGAGCCCCATGCTGCCCTCTTTCCAGGTTGATCTTTCTATGCAGCAGCCAAGGAGCCTTCTTCAGCTGTAAAATCTGGTAATCAGGTGGCAGAAGCTCCATCAGCAGGCCTGGCTGTGCCCCCCAGAACTGGCGGGGCCCAGTGGGCTGGAATAGCTGTACTAGTCAGGAAAGTGCCGCCCTATCCCTTCCTCCCCCAGCGGCCCCTGCTGTGCTCTTGGGTCAGCTTCTGACCTCTCAGCCTCAGCTCCCCCATCTATGACATGGGATGTGACTTGCCTCTCTCACAGTTGGCTAGGATGTTGAAACCCTTAGCAGGTGGGACAGGAAGGCTGTGAGAGTGCGGGAGCTCCAGTGGTGGCAGTTGTGGAGGCAGTTCTAGTGCCACCACGGCCCACCACGGCCCAAGAGGATCTGGCCCTGCCCTCCTGGTCTCCTCCCTGCCAGCACTCCCCTCCTCCAGCCCTGCACTTCATTTTCCCAAACCCTAAAGACTCACATATTTGAGTCTCTGCTAAGTGGTCCTTCCATCTGTGATTCTCCTCCCCACCCTGTCATGCCAACTCCCCAGGAACTGTCCCTCCTCTGTGCCCATCATACTGCAGAATCGTCTGTCAAGACAGCCAAGACACTGCATCCCCAGTTTACCAGGAAAAGTCTCCTCCTTGGCTGGACTGAGCTTCTGAAGTGCAGGTGTCTGCTGAAGGCCCTGTGAGTGTGGGCTGCACTTCTGCCCCCCTACTATAGAGTTAGAGCAGGGGGCTCAGATTAGGCAATTCTCCTAGCAGGCTAGAGGCAGAGGTCTCCTTATCAGCCACCACCTGGGTCAGAGCAGTACTGTCTCTCCTGGATTCATGGGACCTACTCTTATTTTCTTAAAAAGCATTTACTTATTTTATTTAGTTGTTCCTCTTGGTTGTTACCCCGCAGCCCCACGTGTTGAACCTGGGCCCTTGAGATGGATGTGGGCTGCATTCACTGGCCTTATCTGCTAGGCCGCCAATGCCTGGGGTCCTGCTCTTGAGGCCAGGAAGGAGGTGGAAGTGTGCCTTTAGCTGTTTGAGGAAAAGGGATTTAAGACGGAGAACTAGGCACATAGAGCACGACGTGAGGGGTGAGAGATCCTTGGCTAGGTTTCCAGAAATGACCCCCAGAACCACATTGTAGCTCTAGCCTCCAGAAGAGTCCCCATCCCTGCCACAATCAGGAGAGTGGGGAACGTGGGAGCAGCCACCAGGTAGACCGTAGCAGTAAAGTAACGGTGCCCAGGTCCTTCTTCTTGACACACAGGACTCCTGCCTGCACAGCTGCTGCCCAGGCTGCTGCCCCAGCCTCACCTGCACCTTCCAAGTGCACTGATTCAAGTGCATCCGATCGGCTGAATCGAAATCACATCTGCACCCTTAGCTGCAAGGGCATCTGAGCAATGTAGCTTTGGGCCCTCTTGGCTCTAGAACACAGGAGGGCAACTGGAAGGGGGATGAAAAGCATACGGGGCACCAAGCCTCAGCATCTGCCACACGCCCAGGAGGCTGAGCTATAGTATTGTGACCAGGGACCAAACTGTTCACCTGGAGAGAGCCTGCCCTTGGTCATGACTTCCTCACTGCTCTCGTTTTAAGAAAAGTATCGTGACCTTAGTGTCCAGCACCCCGAGGTTCCACTCTGAACAGTTCGCCCACATGCATACCCATACAACCCGCATGGGTCATTTAGTGGGGCAGGCGCGGATGGATGGGGAAGAAGCTCTCCAGCTTAATCTTGGTCCAAGCCCATGTGCTGCGGTCGTTGAGGCCCTGCTCTCTGGCTCAGGCCCTTTGCCATCGGCTCACCATTCTATGAGAACCTCTTTGTGCCACCCCCGCTAAAAGGAGGGCCCAGCTGTGGTCAAAGCGCGGTGTGCATCCACACCTGGCGGGCAGCCGCGGCCGTGCTTCACTAGAGCTACTGTGAAGCCGGGCTGGTTACCCCAGCCTTCAGGGCTGTGGGCCCCCAGTCCCCTCCTTGTCCGAGATGAGGAACTGATGTGCAGAAAGGTAAGGTGATAAATGGAGCCAGAGGCGAAATCTTCTTACACCATCTGTGACCCCGGATGGCTATTGACCCCTCTAAGCCTCAGTGCTCTCATCAGTAAAATTGCCTTGCTCACAGTGCCCTCGAGGGTCATGATGAGGATTAAGAGGACATGAGCCACGCCAAGCACTCAGCCCAGGGCCCAGCACTCAGCATGGGCTCAGTAAACATCTGCTTCGCTGTCATCATTGCGCTTCAAGCTGGTGTTCCTGCTGGAGCCCCCTAACCAGTGTGTCATCATCCCTGGCCTCCTCGTGAAGGCCTCGCAGGGGCTGCCCCTGAGCTACTGAACTCAGCCACATGTTAACCATTTAGAGCCTGACAAGGCGCTGACCCTGGGGTCTGCAGGAAGGAATGGGTGAGTGAGCAGATGGGGCCAGAGCTTCTCGGCCCTGGCTGCACAGAGACCAATGCTGATGTCAGTTTTACTGGCGGGGATGGGTTGGGTAGGATTGGTCCAGGCTGGGGCCCTGGCATCACGTTTTATTCATTATTGATTCCATGGCTCCCCAGTGATGCTAATATGTAGTGGGGACTGAGCCATACTGGACCAGGTGTTCTTCTGCCCTCTGATTGGTTAGGATAGAATAATGCCGGCTCTTACTTCTTGCCGGGGTCGATGCTCGGCATCTGTCTTTATGGAGGAGGAAACTGAGGCTAGTGGTCTTTGGGTGACTCTGACTCATGTGCCTGCATGAGCAGTGAGGAGACAGGAAGATAACTTTCATGGTCCTGCTGTGTTAAGATCCCCAGGGAGAATGACTGGCAATAGAGAATCTTTTTTCTAGGCCCGTTTAGCTCTTGTAGGATCTGAGAGTTTAAAGTCTGACAGGGTCAGGCTGCCTGTCCTGCCATTCTCTGATCCCAGCCAGCCCACCTCCTCCTGCAGGGGGTGTGGCAGGGGCCCTGCTGTTCCTTCAGGCAGCCTTCAGCTAGTGCAAGCCCTGGTGCCCTGGTGCCGAGTTGAGAGAATCCCTGCTTGGAACCAAGTGCAATGCCTTCCAGGGAACCCATCTGCGTGGTGGCTTCTTGAGTTCAGTGTACCCGAGAGCAGGTGCTCACACGGGCTTGCCCTCTGATCAGTCGTTCCATCCTCCCAGTGAGGGTGTCACCTCTTGCCCCACGACAGGGACGCATTCATCACTCCGAGTGTCTCAAACGTTGAAAGAGATGGGATTATAGAGGGTGCCAGGAGAAAAATGGACATCTAGCTCCTGAGTAAATGAATTTATCTATTTCCAGACCCAGGTTGGACAACACTGGCTGGAGGAAGTCATTTATCTCTTTGAGAGATGATTTTAGAAATACAGTCATGGATGTCAGCTCTGTGCCTTCGAACTTCAGGGCGAGCGAGGTGGAGCCCAGTGTCTCTGCCACTGGGAGACAGCAGGCGGTCCCACGGTGACCAACTGCTCTGCCTGACAGCCGGGTCTAGGCATCGGGTGCTAATTACCACTCTCTCTTCTGAACTGGAGTCTGTGTTGTTCCTCTTCACTTGCTTTTGATTATCTCAGGGCACTTTTGAGAGAGCCGGGGACAAATGTAAGCAGAGCTGGTGCACACATTATTATGGGCTCTCTCGGGCTTAAATGGCTCTGAAAATAGTCCTTTTTATTTCTCTTCTCTTTCCTCTGCTTAAGTTGTAGCCCACCCTGAAAGGTGGGGATTGATTGTGCATTTCCTTTGCCCTGGGATGAGCCTGTTTGTCTCTTCTGTGGGTCTGCAGATAGGAGAGGAGGTGGGTGCTGGGGCACCAACCTTTCCTGCTGCTCAGACCAAAAGCTCTGCCTCCAACTAATTTTTAAAGAAACCACTTAGAGTTTGCAGCAGGGATTGGTGGTTGCAAGCAGTGTGTGGTGGGTAACTGGAGTTTATTTCCTTATCAGAGGATGGACCTCCACCCCAGGACAGTGCTGTTCAAGGTCACGTTAGCCTCCTGCTGGTGGAGTCAGAACACACGGGTTCTGGGTCCAGAGCGGGCAGTGCGCCTAGATTCACCACCGGCAGTTGGGGGCCTAGGAATTTTGTCCCAGGAAAATGATCTTCATCCTGACTTGTGATGGGGGTTAATGGTCAAGTGGGGCCAGAGGCTGGGTCACTGACTTTCCAGCATTCTTTGTTTTAACTTTTTAAAATTGATTTTGTTGAAGGAACATTGCATTTTAACAGTAAATAGGTTCAAGGTATATATTGTAAGTCATAGCATATCAAACTCTGTGTACAATATAGTACATTCACCAACATTTCAGTTTTTCCTTCACCTTACAGTTAGTCCCCTCCACCCCATTTTCCCTTCCCAACTGCCCACTTCTCTTCCCACAACCTTTGATTAAGAGTCTATTACCTGGTTTAATTAATTTTATAAGGCTATGTTGTTTAATTTAGTTCATTTGCAGTCTCTATACTCCTCATCTGAGTGATGTCATATGATGTCTGTCTGTCTCCTTTTGCTTTATCTTACTAGTCATAGTTTCCTCAGGTCCATCCATGTTGCTGCCTGACTTCAAACTCTACTACAAAGCAATAATAATCAAATCAATATTATATTGGGATGAAAACAGAAATACAGATCTGTGGAACAGAATTGAGAACCCAGGGACATGTTGATATATTCTGTCATACTGGCTTTTCAAATAATTGTGTTCAATTCCCTGTCCATAAGCAGCAGGCAAAAATATGAATTTTAAAGCATCTTAGTGAGCACTGAGTATTATCATTTTATAAAACATTGTCTGTTAGGGACGGATGAGGGATCAAATGGTGAGAGCTCTGCAGAGGAGCGATCATTCTCATGAGATGCTCCCTCACACTGCTCATCTGCCTGTGTCAGCGGGAGCGTGGTGGGGAGGCGAGGGCAGAGGGCTGACTTCCAGACCCTCTCTGTGTGGCTTTTAGACTTTAGCCAAGTCTGTGAAGTGGCCACGCAGCCAGAGTCATCCCCCTTCTGTGGACCAGCCTAATGGGCTCCGCCCTTGTTTGGATCAATACCATACTTACTGCAGATTAGCTAAATGAGCCAGCGCAGCTGGGAATGAGCTTCTAGAGACAATTACTATGGAGAATGCGGCCATATTTTAGTGGACACCACATGCGTGAAGCTCTTTGCAAATATCAATATGTATTTGCTTGCTTGACAAAAACAGATCAAACCTCAGTTAAGAGATTAATCCAAATGATCAGACTGTCAACGAGCCTTATGAAAGTGTGGTGAAACCTTGATATAGTCCTTAGGTGTTATTGCTCGGGTTTGCTGGAAATAGCTAGCTTGGCAGACTGGCTGGTGCTGGGCCCATGCTGCGGTCTTTTATCACTGGTAAGACAGTGCTGCTGTTCACCATCCATATTCCCGTGGCATCATTGGACTTGATCTTCACCTTCACCTTGGAAGGCTCAATAGATGCTCATTTAATAAGTCAGCTCATTCATTTACCAAATGATGATTGAGTTGCTTTATGTCATGGCATTGCTCTAGGTGCTGGAAAGCAGTCATGAAAAAGACAGGATTCTTTTCTGTGGAACTTGCAGCCTGAGGGGGTGGGGGGATGGGCAAGACAGACAGACAAGGAAACAAGCAAATGGATAAGGAATCACATGGAAGGAAAGTCCACACGGAGAAGGAAAGATGGTGCTGTGAAGAGATCTTATATGGGGACGTGGTGCGTAATAGTGATGGGTTTGGAGGTGTCTCTGCAGAGATGACATGTCAGTGGGAATTTGAAAGATGAGAAGGATCAAGCCAGACTGGTTAGGGCCAGAAGAGACAGGGTGTTCCAGGCTGAGGGACTAGCCTGTGCAAAGGGACTGTGTCCGGAAATGAGACTGGCAGTTCTAAGGAAGGGGAAGGCTGTGGTGTCAGATGGGAATGGGTGAGCCAGGTTATATATTTTAAAGATCACACTAGATCCTGGGTAAGAAATGAAAAATTGTTTGTATTCATTTTGTCTGTTGGTCCAAGCAAGTAAAAAGGGTAAAACAGACAAACTGGCTTAGCCGGGGAACGCTGGGTGGCTGCTCTGAAGGCCTTTCTGGGAGGCGGGGGCCTGCCAAGGCTGCCGGCTCTGGTGCATTTTTTTTCTGACTGCACAGCTCATGTCTCAGTTTCTCCTTCCTGGGAAGGTTTGTAACGCATGATTCTTGGCCCAGCAAATGGAAAGGCAAAGAGCAGAGAGGACAAGAAAACTGGGATGCTTGAGCAGGTGCATCAGAGATATCAATCATGCTTCTCAGCCTCTGCTGCTTGTGCCAGTGGTCACCCCAAAGAACAGTGTGGGCACCCCTCCTTGCAATGTGTTTGGATTACTGGGCTCAGTGGGGAGGTGCTGTCTGAGGAGAGCCTGATGGTGAGCTGGGCCACGTCTCTTCCTTGCTCAGTAACTGGACTGCTGGCAGGCAGAGTTGGGGGAGCAGGTGGCCTGAATTCCTCTCTGATGAGAGTGGCTTGTTGGGAGGTACACCTGACCTGCAGACTGTGTCTGGGGTCTTTCCATGGCTCACCCAGTATGACCCACACGTACGTGCAGGGCCGGCTGTGATTAGTTGCCAATGTCCTACCCATAGATTCCAGCACCCCTTGTTCTCACTCTCACAGTCTACTTGGCCCCCACCACACCTCCCTCACTCCTCCACACAGCTATCCCTTGAATAAACAGTAACACCTTTTGTGTGTGTGTTTGAAAACAGGCCGTGATTCTAGCAAAGGAGTTTGGAGTACGGAAAATGTGAACAGGAGGATACGGATGCCGATTCCCTTTAGACTGTTAGAAAAGTGTGGTGTTAAATATGTGATTAAATGTGTGGAAGGCCCACACTGAAAGACGAGGAACAGATGCTTAACTTCCTACCTAGTAGGGGGAAGAAAATTAGAAGAAATATAGCACAACAGAGTTTTAGATGATTAGTATAGCAAGTGACAAAGAAAAGAAGAGTGAGGGAAGGAGGAAAAGAAGGAGAACAAGTTGAATTTCATTCCATCAAGAGGTTGAACATTCTTATCCAGCCACAGCCAGCTGGGGAGCTTATCCTCCCAGGAAGTGATGGCAGGCATCTCCAGTGCCCCTATGTGCTGGCTGACAATGTACACACCTGTCTGTCCTCAACTTTCAACTCGGGGGCAAGGGCAGACCCAACTCATCGCTGTGTGTTCCCAGAACAGGGAGGCTGAGCTGCTGGAGGAGTGAGAGGAGATGCTGTCGCTGTCCAGACAAGCTTTGCCCTCCCTTCTGACTCCTGCCATTGGTGAAAGGGTGGGTTCTGACCCCACTCTGAAGGTAAAAGAACGAAACAGGGAAAACAGAGAGACTCAGGGACTCTTATGAACGCGAACCTCACAGTGGATGAGACTGAACAGAGAGGTGGTGCTGGGCATTTGGGCTTATAAAACTTTTTTTTATCCAACTGGATCCTCACACTACGTCTACCACCTTCCTTCTTCTACTCTTCCTCCTTTTGACTTTTAGCTTGCAGTCCCCTGAAATAAAACTCTCCCCTAAAAGACACACGTGAATTTCTCCTTGGGAGTATAAAAAACTTAGGGTTTCCATTAAATTCTCTCCAGCCTCCGAGCATGGGAGGCCAGGTGAGACTTGTGCCACCCCAGGGCTATGGTGGAATGGCAGTGTCCGTCATTTGCAGGAGGCTTCAGGATGAGGCATTGCAGAGAGGGCTCACACCTCACTGGTGACCTCCAACAGAGTCACACCGGGGAGGAGGAAGGGGCCCTGCGGCTGGTTCATGTTCTGGCCTAGAAAGTACGTCTGTTCATGACCCGACCTCTGCTAAGTACACCAACTAATGGAGCGAGTGACATGAAAGATCTTCACAGGCAACGCGGATATGTAATTCACGCCTAGCCCGAGGAGGTCACTGCAAGTTAGATTAATTTCCATCCTGTCTTTCCTTACAAATCTAACCTTTGCTTTACAAAAAAGTTCTTTTTGAAGAGATAAGTCAGTGTTTCTTTGTCACTTGAAGGAATTTCGACCCCAGCAGCCCTGTTGGAAGGGCCCCCATTTTCTTGGGATTCAGCCCAGGAAACTGTTTATTGATCCTTTGCACCGGAAGTCATTATTCAGGGTTTGAATCTATCAAGCATTGGTAAGCTATTAGTGAAGTTCTGTTTAATGAGGGTTATCACCTGAGCCATTTATGAATAGCATGTCTGGCCTCCTCCCGCCTCAGCCACTCATACAGTGAGCAGGGGTCTCCTTCCGTGCCTTGGATGCGGTCAGGTGGGCCCCTTCTTCCGTTTGGACATCTCTGGACTAAGTGTGGGAACAGTCACTCCACCAGCTTCCCACCAGGGCTGTTTCCATCTCCTCCCTTCTAGGTCTTAATTTCCCTCCCTTTTCTGTTCTCTGTCTTCTGTTCTCAGTTTCCTCTTCCATCTCTTCTGTCTCCTTTTCCATTTCCTGTCCCTTTCTTATCCCTGTCTGTCATCCACATTAAGACCAACAAGTTTTACCAAATTATCTCTCATCAGAGGTCACTGAAACCCACCCCTCTAAATCCTCCCACACGTCATCATTTGACAACATGAATTTCTGAATTATTAAAGAGTGTCACTTTTTATTAAACCATTTTTTGATGTGAAATTTTACCTTTCATACTCTACAGGTGGCCTCGAAGTTCTGGGTTGGGACTTGATGATGAGTTCTCTGGGCCTCTGCTCTGAACCCTTTCTAGGCTATGATCTTGTGTGCTCAGTCATGGTGCTCCAGACCAGAAAGTTCTACTGCTCTTTGGGAAGCTTCCCTCCTTTTTGAACACTTAACTGTCTCTATGCAATGACCTCATTTTAATGGGATTACCTCTATAAAGATGCTTTTTCCAAATACAATCACATTCTGAGATAATGAGGGCTAGGACTTCAACATAATTTGGGGAGATACAATTCAGCCCTTAAAAGCAGATCTAATTCTCTCTTTCCTACTCTCACTCTCATGCTCTTGGTCAGTCCCCTCCCTCGGAGGGTGCTTCTTCTAATGACAGATTTTCCCCAGGTTTTGAGTCATTGCGGTTCTGAGTGTATAGGTCACCCTCTTACCATTATACATATTTCCTAACAGTCACAGCAGAAGCCCCAGATTGTCTCTGCTTGGACCACATGCCCACTCTGGAGCCAGTCCTCATGACCAAGGGCAAGTGGCATTTGCACTGGCCATCTCTGGAGCCAGGAGCTGGGGTCAGCCCCTCTCACACCATGTGGATCATAAGTTAGGCTGAGAGGTCGGCCAGCGTGAAGTCCTGGCTCTTATCTCCTGGAGAAGGGGTGCTAGGCAGGCAACAGATGAGTCTCAAAGCAGAAATAGTCTAGAAAGAACACAGTTAGGAAGCCTGAAGAGCAGTCTTCAAGTCCTTCAATGCTTTATCTGAAGTGGGGTTAGGCGTCTTAGAGGAAGAATAGTCAGGGAGCTAAGGAAGACCAATGAGAAGAGAGCAACGGGCAAACCTGAACTCAGCACGAGTAGATTTACCATCATTTTTTGTGCTGAAAGAGGGATCCATTGGAGTATCACCAGGTGCAGTGGGGAGTGGGAGGTGGGGTTCAGGGGTGTGTGTGTGTGTGTGTGTGTGTGTGTGTGTGTGTGTGTGTAAGACCCCTCACTGGGGAAAGCAGCACCCCTGTCTGGCATTTTACAGCCAATTCATTGGGTATGTGTTTACCTGAATTAACTTTCAGCAAATGGTGATTGAAACTGGGACAGAATTTCAAATGGGGGGTGTGGGGGCCTCTGGGACGACATTGCCAAACAGAGATGTATGGTGGCCCTCAGCATGAGGAAGAGTGTTCCAGGGGAGGGGAGGGTCAGCAGCCTGCTCTCAGGTGTGAGCAAGCGGGCCGTGCGTTTTATTGAGGATACTGTAGAGGAAATTCACACAGTGGGGAGGGAGTGGACGAGACCAGTGTCTTTCAAACATGTATTACTGTCACACAGAAATGGATTTATATTTTAATACTCCCTCCCTCTTCCCACCACCACACACACACTCAAAACAAAAGTTTCATGAAGCAATTTTACCTTTACTACAAGTGATGCACTCTGACATGGCCCCTTCCCTTCCATTTCATTTTTAAAAACACTCTCAGCTCAGTAAATTGATTTCCCAGCCTGGAGTTTGGAAACCTGTACTAGATGACCTCTGAGGTCGCTGGTAGCTCAGTGACTCTGGGATGACAGGTGCCAGTGGGCTAGGGATGTGGTGCGCTTTTTCTACACACAACTTGTGTGGTCAGCGGGGCCTGGAGACTGGAACTCGGCTCTCTGGATGCCCACATTAGTGCTCCTTTCCCACACCTGCAGCCCCACTTCTGATGGCCTTTCTGGTCCTTTCCTCCATCTTTGAATGAACTCCCTGTCAGCCTGTGAAATGAAGCATTTGTGACCACATCAGTCCCTCTCCCATATTCCTTTAGGGGCTCTCCCATTGCCACTGGTCAAGGTCCAATGTCTTCATGTGCTTACCCCACAGACTTCCCAGGAATCTCTCACTGTTCCTCTAAGTGTAATCTCCTTTGGGCTGCCCCTCCCCATACCCATACTCACACTTCCCATCCATCCACCCCTAGGCCTGAGTGTTCTCCTCTCTTTCCCCTTCTCCAAGTCCTCACAGGGGCAGTGCTACTCCCTCTTTGGGAAAGCCCCCATGTTCTATTCCCTGTCTTACAAGGATCTTCCACTCCTCTGAATCCACTTAACCTTGTTCTCCTTGGACCATGAAACAGTTGGTGGAAAGGATTGTGGTGTTTGTGAGTTTCCCATAATACTTAGCTTGGTGTGTCCAGAAATAATGCTCAATAAATACTGGATGGATGGATGATGGATGACTGGATGAATGGCGGATGACTGGATGGATGGCTGTGTTTCCAAACACTGAATCTAATTCATTCATCATTCATTCAGCTCATATTTACTGTGCACCGGGCACTGTTCTAGGTACTGGGGATACCACAATGAACGGAACCGACAAAGACCCCTGCCCTCATGATGTTTACACTCTAGTTGGTGCAGTCAATGAACAAAATGCAGTAGACAGTGCATTAGATGTTAACAAAGGCTTAGGAGAAAAAGAGCAAGAAAAGGAATTATAGGGTTATTGCAATTGTAGAGGTGATGGCCAGGGAAGGGCTTGATAGAAGGTGATATTTGAGTGAAGACATGAATGAGAAGAGAGATAAGCCATGTGGATACCAGGGCAGAGCCTCTGAGAGGAAAGAAGAGCAAGGATAAAAGCCCTGAGACAGGCACATGCCTGTCTCCTCCAAGGAGCAGCTAGGAGGCCAGTGACACTGAAGCAGAGGGGATGAGGGGAGGGGGTGAAGGGTGCAGTTGGAGAGAGGATAGGAGGGCAGGTCACATAGGGTCTTTGTCACAGGTTGGGTTCTCCAGAAAGCAGACTCTGGAGTTAGTGGGCAGAAGGTTTATTAGGGAGTGCTCTTGGGACCAACACCTGTGGGAAGAAAGGAAGGGAGGAGAGGCGAGAAGAGGATGGAAGGGGAGGCGGAAAGGAGAGGAGGAGGAGGATGAGGGACGGTCAGAGTTGAATTGTGATGCAGTCTCAATGGAGAACCTGCAGGGAGGTTGGAAGATGGACTAACCTCCCTCAGGTGTCCTGAGTTGGGGTGACCTGGCCGAGACTTGCACTCCTGTGTTGACCAGGCTAACTTGGGAAGGAGCCGTGACCCTAGGCGAGGGTACTTTCTTCAGCTGAGGTGGCCCTGAGGGGCTGGTGCTGCTCCAGCAAGGAGGGGAATGAACCCCTTTCCTGAGGGCAGCAGGGGGCCAAACCTCGTTGACCAATGTGAGGGCCAGGGCCACTCTGAGTGACTCAGGGAGTTGAGAAGAGGTGTGTATAACTGGACTTGTGTTTTTAAAGCGTGACTCAGTGTGGAAAAAACCTGGAGTTAGTGGAGAAGCAGGGGGTGAGGGAAGAGGCTCTCTGGGCAGGGTGTTGGGTAGCAGAACATATGCGGCGTGGAGGTGTGAGAGGTGGTGAGACTCAGCAAGCAGAGCACTGGGGGCTTTCTGACGGATTCTGTGTGGGGTCTGGGAGAAAGAGGGAGCAAGGGTGATTCTGAGGACCTTAGCCTGAGCAACTCAAAGGGTGGATGATCTGAGATGAGGATCTGACGAGGAAGCCAGGGGCTTCAGGGAGAAGCCAGGTGCTCAGCCCCTCCGCGCTGGGCCAGAGATCCTGCCAACTCTGCAAGCAGCCGTGACAATTGACTCGGGCTCCCAGGTCTGGAGGGTCGGCAGAAGCACTCCAGCGCTGGACAGATGGGTTTGGAGTCATCAGCACACAGCGTCTCTGTCGGTGTGTGTATGGGTGTGCATACACGCATGAACACATGTAAGGGGCGCAGGGGAATGGTTGGGATAACTACGTGGCTGTCTCAGACCCAGGGCCGCCCTTTCCCAGACTGTTCTAGGGAGTCACCGAGAGAACACTGAAGGGGCTTCCTGTGCCCGCTGGAATGCCATACAGGTCTGAACTCTGCTGGCCCCCATCCCTGAACTAGGGTCTTGATGTTGGCCCGGGAGAGAGGCACGGATTGCCTGGATGACCCCTTTACCCCTTTCATTGCAATTCTGGGACTTTCTGCAGCAAGTGGTGTCGGGCTGACTCTCTTCTCTGACTCTCTTCTCTGGGTTCACATTCCTTGTCCCACCTGGTGGCCAGTTTGTTCTAATCTGGAGATGTTCCTGGTACTTGCCTCGTTTTAGTCTCGGTCTCCTCAAACTTCTGAAAGATATTAGCAGCATGCAACCTGAAGAGGAGAGGGGCACTGACAAAATGAATTCTGACAAAGATAATTACATGAATCCTTTGTAGATCAGCCCCGAACAGGGCTCCACACTGTCAGTTTTTATTTTATTCAAATCCTGGAGTCGAACACCCGCCTGCAGGTGAGGGAGTGGTGGGAGGTAAGACTGGGAGAGGGCTGGAGCCAAAGACAAGACTGCACCCCGCCTCCCCCACGGCAGGGCCCATCTGGGGCTGGGGCCACAGTGCCATGTCCCAGGGCTTCCTTTGGCCTGGGGACCTACCGTGTCTCTGGGATGGACAGGTAGACAGACTTGTGAAAGGCTTAAGGGACCACCACGCTGGCGCTGCCTACCAGGCCGGGAATTGCAGCTTAATGAACATTGAGTTTCTTAATGAATCCGGCATAGGCTTGTCCCTCCGGGTGAGAAGAGGGAGCCATGAGCCAGAGGGGGTCACAATGACCTTGCGGAATGACACGATAGCTGGCTCTCCTCAGAGGTCCCTGCCATTGTAGGTAATAGGGACCTCTGGGCCTGCACTGCCCTCAAAGAATGCCTCTCATGTCCTAATGCTTTCACTCCAGATTTCCCAGCTGTGGTTCACAGGACTGCAGGTTGATGCCCAGTCTCTGGTGTTTGGACCAGGAACCTAGTGCACCCCGGGTACTTTATGTAGACGTGACCCTGGGTGGGCCGTGCGGTGGAGCCTTGGCCCATCCTGGGTCCTTTGCCTGCAATGACCTTTCTCGATGTTGCAGTTTTCACTCTGTGACATCCAAGTGGCGATCAGCACCTTCCTCTGGGCCCCAGAATCGTTCTCCACACAGGCTCTGAGCAGCCACCAGCAGGCGAGGAGCGTTGGCAAGTGAGATAAAAGGTGTCTGCTGCCTCTGATCTGGAAGAGAGAACCAGCCTTCAGGCAGGGTACCGTTTCAGTGACATTGGAACTTAGTTCACATGCCGACGGTATCTGAAATTATTATGGAAACGTTTTTCATAATTGTTTGGCAATGAACATTTGACTGTCGTGTGCACTGTTCTTGATTACGACAGGTTAGATTTTTTTTTAATGAAAAAAACATTTTTGGTGATGTTCCCAATCTGTTTTCCTTCAGTAACAGTCAGTGAAATATCTTTTCAACAGAGTCACTGGCATATTTCACTGTGCTTTCTAGTTAGTCTCCTTACATAAATTTAATTTTTTTTCCATTTTTTCTTGTAGTAACTTATTCTCCACATTAAAATAAACTCTCATGTAAAGGTTCCCCATTCTTCAGATATATGTCAACACACCCTGCCCTCTATCAAATCACCAAGTGTTCTTCACTATTACGTAAAGTTTTTTTAAAAAAGCAGAAGTGTATTTTTAAAATTGTTTTATTATTCGACATTGCTATATGCATATTAGGATATTGAATTCATATCTCAGCCAGTGTGCATTTCACATTGCACCCACCAGAGTCCCAGTGCCCTTTACCACCTGTGAACTCCTCCTTCCCTTGGCCCTCCCACCATAGCCAGTTTTGTGACCTGTGATTTTGTAGATTTGTCTGTTTGTTTTGTTTCCTCCTGAGTGAAACTTTCTTGTACTCCTCTTTTTCTTTCTGGTTTATTTTGCTTAACACAATCCCTTCCAGTTCCATCCAGGTTGTGGCACAGGGCACGATTTCATCTTTTCTAATAGCTGCAGAGAATTCCATTGTGTATACAGAACCCAACTTCCTTATGTGCATAGTCATCTGTTGAGGGGCATTTAGGCTGTTTCCATATCTTGGCTATTGTGAACCGTGCTGCTATGCACATGGGGACATCTTAGATTTAAAGGACTGAGGAAGAATTCATTCCCCTGGAAGCTGTGGTGAACCGGTCCTCAGCTGTTTAACATCACAAGGAGATATAGATGGACAAAGAGCTGAATTCCCAAAGGAAGAGGCCCAAGCATGCAGGTGACTCTGCCCTGTTAGTCACTTCAGTGAGCCAATCAAACCAGTGAAACTGGCCCCAAGTCTCACCCAGGCGGTCTCCATAGAAACCTGCCATGCTTCTCCTGACTCCTTTATTTGGGATGCCACCTTGGCCACCATTGCCAGAAAACATCTCAAAGAAATAGGGGTGTGTTGGGAGGGGGACTGAGGGCACCTGAGACAGCTTCTGGGAAAGTGAGATTCGTCAGGAAGGCAGAGTCAAGGTGTGCCTATCAACCACTTCTCTTAGATGCTGTCTCCTCTTCTGAAAAATGAGGATTTGTGGCACTCACACTCTAGAGCATTTTGGGGACCTGGCTTCTGATTCCACAGCTTTGAATGAGAGGTCAGGCATACTCAAGACCAAAACCATGGAATAAGTGGTTATGAAAGAATTCACTCAAACTAGTTATCACCTGCTTGGTGCTGGGCATTGGGCATCTGGGCTAGGGGAGCAGGAGCCAGCTTCTGCCCCAGGGATGTCACATACTAACAAGGGGTGAACCCAGGATGCACAGTAATATTGGGAAGGAGGTAAGCCTCCCGAACAGAGGCACAGAGTCCACTCCACGGGAGTCTGTGACAGGGAGCAGCCAGCTCTAACTTGGAGGTGTATGCGCACATAGACCTGGGAAGGCTTCAAGGAAGTGGTGGCATGCAGCAAAGCCCTGAGGTCTGGGTCGGATGTGCAAATGGAAGGCAGCTCCTTTATCCGTTACTCAGGGCTCAGCATGCCGGAGATACCTGGGAAATGCGGGGCCAGCAATGGCAAGTCCCTGCACATTTTGTTTCCTCCTTTGCATTCCCTCGGCCATCATCCGGTGTTTACAAGCATTAATCCTGGGAGTAGGATGGCAAAGACAGTCACAATCCATCACTTTGTCAGAGCTCTGTTTTGAGACAGCGAGAGCCTGGCCAGGGATCACTTTGAGGCAAAGTGCAGAAACCCACCTGGAGTCCAGGTAAGAAGTGGGAGTTAGTGTCCACAATACAGCACCTGTTTACAGAAAGCACAGATGGGCTGCACAGAACTGAGAGAACGTAGGCACCTGCTTTGTCCACTTTGCCACTCGTCCTCTTCACCCCCTCCCACGGAACTCTGGTTTTTTATTTCGATGAAAATATGTATATTGTTTTTAATGTTATTAAAAGAATACTACATCATCACAGTTTGTAGGTTTGAAGGGTGCGACGTCGTAAATCAATACCTGGATACACTACGTCAGGCTCACCTACCAATGCAAGTCTCCCTCCTTCATACGATACTTGGTTTCTGATGTTGTGTCTCTTGAACTTCTGTTTGTTCGCTTGGCCCTGACGACTGGCTTTTCTGCTCATAGTAACCCATCGAGGCCTCCAGCTTCAGCTCTGAGGCCTCCCAGTCCTTCCTACCCTGTTCCTGATGGTTAATTGACCAGGGTGGTCAGCCTCAGAGTTCTGATTGCAAAGTCTCCGGGGACACAAGCTGATGGAGTCAGTTTACATTAGATGCTGCCCTGACTCAGCCACCTGGGATAAGGGGCAGGATTTGGGGCTCACAAACCATAGGCGAGAGGAAATGACAGGTTTCCTGGTAGGAAGAGCCTCCCTTGCTGGGCTGTCACATAGAGTAGGGACCTGTGCTCAGCCTTTCAGGGACTTGACTTAGATGGAAGAAGGTCACTATTCCTGCCACTATCAGAGCAATTGATAATAACATACCACAAACAGCTTAACAAGGGCAGGAAAGTGATCTTCTAACAAAGCCTACCTGTCAACTTTTCTCTCTAGAATTCATCAGAAATAATCTTAGAATAATATTTTATGAGGATGCTGGAGGAAGGAATGATGGGAGTATTATCGGCACCCTCCTCACTGTCAGTCCAAGGCTTTAATTGTCATTAACAGTTTTTCCAGATTCCCAGTATTAAAGCTGGTCTCTAGGGACTGGTCAGCCCCATGGAGACACAGCCAGTGTTTGGACCTCAGAGTGCAGGTTCCTGTAGCAATAGATATTAGATGGTTATTCCACACCCAGGTCAGCCCACAAAGGCTATGTAATGAACCTCTAGTGGACCTGATGACTATTTCATGTAAGAACCCCTACAAATTTATGTAATAGAAAAACAAACCTAGATGCAAAGCTTTTCTTATAACTGACAGAGTAATTAGTAATCCTCTGTGATTCTGCCATTCCTGAGAGACTCAGGAAGGTAAGGAATGTATTCGAAGTCGTATGGCTACTCAGTGGCTGGATTGCAGATGCACTATTGGTAAGTAAACAAAATTCTAAGCCCACAGAACTGTGTATGAAATAGGTTGTTGTTTATCTTGAATATTAATGTTTAAGAATAAGCAGGCTAAATGAGATGACAAATGATTGTCAAATACCTGCATGAAATTCCAAAGGGCTTTCACATGCCAAATACCTTTAAAGAAATTCAAGGTTATAATGCATAAAAATCTGCGCACTCGCTCTCTCTCTCTCCATATATATGTGTCTCTGTGTGTGTGCATTATATAAATATAAAATATACAAATATAGACATCTGTCTCTTTACCTACAGATAAGGAAACAACTAGATCTTTATTGTGTCTGTTCCTTTTAGAAACTGAAATTATGTTTCTCTCTTATTTAGAGGAATGTAGAGTAGTGCTGCATATAAAAATTTCTGAAAATGATGGAAATGTTATATGTCCAATATAGTAACTATCAGTCACATAGTTATTGAACACTTGAAATGTGAATGTGCAAAAGAACTGAATTTTAAATTTAAATTTATTTTTATGAATTTAAAATTAAATATGAATAACCTCTCATGGTTAATGGCTGCCATACTGAATAGGATAGAATAATATTGCTATTAAGTTTATCAGGCAAAACTACATGTGGGTCTCTCAGATGAATCAAAATGGTACAGGGGAGGGAGAAGGAAAGTTAATAGAGACAAAGGAAGACGTTTAATGAAAGGTAACTGGACAAAAGTTATATAGAGTATATACATTTATGTATGAGAGGTGATCTTGGGTAACATAAAGTGAATTGTGAACAGTAGGAGGCAAGGAGAAGGGGGTGCTTCATACAGTCAGTCTTGGGGTGGTTAAATGAGGTGTTAATGTGGGGTTAAATGAGGAAGGAGGCCGTGAAGTAATGGTCAGACAGTTCTAAATCTTGGCCACCAGGGGTCCCCATAGACCAGCACAGCTTGGTTGCTGAGGCGTGAGGCCTTGTGTTTGTGGTGGGAGAGAGTAGGTAAGACAGGAAAGACAGCCCTTGAGGGCCCAAGAAGAGTGGGGGTAAAGGCTCATCACCTTTCACTAAGCCCTGCTTTAAGTACTTTACAAATAACAACCCTATGAGATATGTAAGTATGATTTTACCACCCCCATTTTACAGACGGTCAGCTTAGTCATAGAGAAGTTAGATAACTTGGCTAAAGTCAGAGAGCTATTAAGTTCATAGATAGGAAATAAACTGAAAAGCCTAGCTCCAGAGTGCGGGTTAACTATTACGTTCTGCTATTCTCACAGGAAGCCTGCCTTTACATGGTTCTGGAGCCTGTCCTAGAATGTGTTAAGTATGTTGTCACTGGACAGGTTATCTTCATTCATCTCTTAGCATTAAGCGGTTGGGAAGGCTTCCATGAAATACCGTATTACTTTTTCTTTTTTTTTTTTTTTTTTTTTTTTTTTTTTTTTTTTTTGACTTACAGCCACTTTTCATTCAGTTATTGTGGATTCAACAAGTAAACATGAGATATGCTATGTGTCAAGGCTGGGTATACAGAGAAGCAAAGAAGCCTTGGGACTTACAGTTCAGCAGAGGAGATAGGAAATGTGTGGAAATACCTGTTACATAGGCATGGAGGGCTGATTGTCTTGAGTTAGGAACAGAAATGGAGGAGAGAGACCCTGACCAGTTGAGATGCCCAGAGCTTCTTGGAGGAGGTGGCCCTGAAGGTAAATATGAAGAACCAAGTAGTATTTGAATATGTCCTCATGTCTCCCTTTTGGGCTTCAGTGTCATGCTGCAGTTTGCTGACAAGATATGTTGCTACTAGGAGAATGACCATTTATAGGAAATTCAGAACTCGAATCATCCACTCTCCATTGCACCACGCCTGCCTCCAGGTGCTGGGTCTCCCATTGTCGCAGTCTGGCAGCTGGTGAGAAGCAGGCGATTCAGGCTCATCCTGCCTCCCCTACACACCAACCTCCTTCAGGAATAGCTAGAGTTTCCCACCAAGGCTCAGCCTTAAGCACAGGCCTGGCCCACACTCTGGGTGCCCGGATTCCTCAGAAGCCAGCTCCCGGGGTCTGTCCAGCAAGGCTTGGAAGCCCAGGTCCCCAAAGACCTGCTGGTTAATGAGTTCTGCAAAAACTAGGTCTGTCTGTAATCGAAATGGGAGTCCAAAGCTCACACGGTCCCTGAATTAATTCAGCCCTGTTAGAAAAGGACAAGGCAGAGTTGCTGCTGTTGCCTGCAGGACCCGTGGAGAGGGGCTGTGCGCCATTACTGCTATTTGGGGACCCATTGCTTTTCATCACTTCAGCACAATCTGGAAAACATCCTCCAAGTCTATTATTCTTGCCTCCTGCTGCCACACTGAGGCAGTTGTTAACAATGCCCTCTGTCCACCGCAGGCCCCTCCTCCATTTAAATGCCAGTCAGATGGGCAAAGAAAGCGTTTAACGATTGCTCCCAACTAAAACATTCTATTATTTTATTTAATTTCCTTTCAGATGGGGATAGGTGGGTATAAAATAAATGGAACTGGAAATACAATTGCAAGGAGATAGATCTGGATACAACAGGGAAATTTAATATGGCAGGAAAATTTGTCTAGGTCCCTGTGGATGTGTCCCCTAAGAGTTCCAGGCCACCCCTTGATGCCCCATCTCCTGGTCTGACCATCCTCCAAATGGTCTGGGAATAAACATTCAGAGTGACTAAAACTTCCCCTCTCATTGGAGTGACTAGAGTATCCTGATTGAGGAAAGGAGAAATTCATTAAAGGGATCTTATCAGTCTTCAACCAAGCTGCAGACTCCCTGATCACCATTCCTTGGGGTCCTAGTAGCTTTTACACTCTTCTTCTGGAACTTTCTTTTCTCCTGTATTTGCTCAAAGACCATCTCCTCCAAGAAGCCTTCTTTGATGATTCATTCTCTATGCCGCCTCCAAACTCTGTTTATGTCCCTTGTTAAAAGTGTTATTGATCTATGGTGCTCTTCTACATTACAGTCCTTTCAATGGCTGGTGACTTTCTGTACAGAGTAAGTATGTGCGTTCAAGAATGACTCTTCTGGTGTGCCCAGTAGCTCCAGCGCTGAGCCAGGAGCTATGGTGTGGCCCATGCAAAGCCCCAAGGACCCAGCTTCGCAACCATGCCAGGAAGCAAAATAAAAATAAATAGTAAACAAATACATAAAAGTTATTCCTCTCCTCTTTCTTCTTTAAAAATACTTCTTCCTTTCTCTAAAAAGAAGAATGACTTGTATGCATTTCTTATTTCTCTGGTCCACAGCATCTCTGTCTGCAGCAGGCGGACAACAAGACTTACCTAACGAGGCTTCCATGGGGAGTAAATGTGATCCCAGTTTCCTTCTCTCTGCCTCAAATCCCCTTATCCACTACTGTGAAGGTCCCAGGACTCTGGAGTCAGACCAATCTGGCTTTGAATCCTGGATCCATCATTTTCAAGCCATATCTTCAGTCCTGTTACAATACTCTATGCCTCAGTTTCTTCATCTGTAGAGTGGTGATCTTTACCTCTTCCCCTGTTTGGATGGATAAAGTGGGATAATGTATTTAAAGTACTTAGCAGAGGCCTGGCACCGAATAAATGTTCAGAAGGTTCATTGCTGTTATTGTTATTATTAATAATACTAAAATCATTGGTGGGAGAGGCAACTCCAGCCTAGCACAGCGCCCAGTGACCAGTGAGTATGTGAAGAAAAGGAAGATGTTTCCTTCTAAGCTGGGGGACACTGTACAAACATAATGCTCATTAATGCCACCATTTGGCACACCCTGGTGGCTCAGGTGATAGGCCGGTGGCTGAGGTGGGGGTAGACCATGTAAAGCCTAAGGATCTGAGTTCGAGACTCAGGACTGGGGGATGGGGAACAGCCAAAATAAATGAAAGTGCTTTTTCCCTTTCCTTCCTTCCTCCCTCCCTCCCTCCCTTCAAAATGTTTCTCCTTGCCTTAAAAAAAAAAAATCACCCAATTTTCAATCAGGAACAATCCAAACACAATGCAAGTGATCAGAGTATGTGGGTTGTGGAGGTGCCGGGGGTACTTGTCTGTCTCTGGCTGTCACAGGCCCCCTCAGCCTCCCAGCTCCTCCAGGCTCTGCCAGATGCAGGTGAGCTGGAGGTGACAGACACTCACCTACTGATAGCCAGGAATTTAACCCAGAAGGAAAGAAAATCCATGGCTGCCAGCTCACACGCAGTCAGGAGCAATTGCTAGTGAGTCAGGGTCGATGGTCAGACAGACAAGAGGAACCAAGGGAAGGGTTGGCATTTGTTGAGGTTGCTGATTTCCAAACTCTGGCTTGTGGTGGAGCTGCAGAAATGTGCCCATGGAGACAGACAGACTGTGTCCTTCCTTCCAGGCTGTGATGCCAGGGGTTGCCCTGAGCCACACCCGGGAAAGACTTACTGACCCAGAATCGTCTCTATGCCCCTGCATCGGTCATAGCGAGCGTTTAATAAGGGCTTCTATGTGCTTGTTTACCTGGCCAGGCTATGTAAGGCTCAGCCGTGCCCCTGACATAGTACTCAGTGCCTTGCTGCCCACGCAGGCCCCAGGGAAGCAGTCAGGCTCAGCTAAGCTCTGCTGCGGCCATGAGCGCCTCCCTGATCTCAGTGGCCTGAGTGGCCTTAATCACATGCTAGTCCTTCCTGGACCAGGGAGGGCACAGGTCTGTGCTATTGTCATTGTCACTCTGGGGCCCAGACGGACAGAACAGCCTTGATGAGGGACATTGCAGGCCTCTTCATAGAGGCAGAGATCGAGAACCCGCCCGACTCCCGGAAGCAGGCAGACGGCTCTGCTGTAGCATTTCATTGGCCCAAGTGAGTCACGTGACCACATCCCACTCCAGGGTGGGGTGTGACTCTGTTAAAGTGCCTGAAGGGAGAACTGGAAATACCTGGTGAGCAGCAAACATGTCGCCTGCGGGTTTATGTCAGTACATAATGCATTTAAAATTGTGTCAGTAAGCCCTGCATGAAGATTATTACTACTATTGTTTGTTTTAGTGGTGAGGAAATAGCATGAGGGCTTAAGTAAATTGCCCCAGGTCACACAGGGAGGGAGCAAGGATTCCCCAAAGGTTGTCCTCCTACCCCTGGACCACCTCATCCTAGCACGCCAGGCTCACTCTAGAGCCCAGGCTGGGTAAGAATGGACACTGCGTGCCCTTGGGGAACTCCCCGGGCAGGGGGGTAGAAAAGGCCATTTAGTGAGTGTCACCTGCATGACCTCCTTGAATTCTCACCACAGCCTTGAGGTAGGGATTATAGTTCCCACAGCTAGGATGTGGAGCCTGAGGCTCAGAAACGCAGAATGATCTGCCCCAATCTAAAAGTGAGTTGTGGGTGGATCCAGGGTTCATGTCCCACTTGAAGGGCTCTAAATATGTGGCCAACAGTCCCCGAGGTGCCTTCCTCAGGGACAGAGTTGGCTGTTGGAGGAGTGAATTCAGGGATGAGCAAACCCCACTTTCTATTTGTGTGTGTGTGGTGGGGAGGTCGCGGAGTGGCGGGGTGATTGGACGAGAGAGAGACAGAGAGCTGGAGGCAGAGCAGAGGTGCGCTCATCATCACAGTGCTGACAGGGAGAAGCACAGGGGATGTTCTGTGGGGATCCCTGGGGGAGCAGACAAAGCTTCCTGGTGAGCCTCAGGGAGGAAGCAGCATGTCCCCTGTGCTTTCTAGATTGAATTAACGTGAAGACAGAGGAGGGAGCCATGTGGGCAAATGCCAGGGAGTCAGGACTTCTGTTCACGCAGTCTGGAGAGTCAGAATTTGGGCATTATGTAGGGAAGAGTGAGACCTGGGATCTGGGCTGGTGACAGCAGATGCCCACTGATGCACAGATCAGCTTCAGGGTCACCATCCACATGGCAATTGTAGATTAGAACGTTTATCATGACATCCCGGCAGATGGCAGCACATGTCTGGAGGAATGGGTACGTGCTGGCTGGTTCTGTTTGCCCCCAGGTCCCTCCACTCTCTTCCCCTTCTCTGTCTTAGGAAGGCCGACCTCCATGCCTGTATCAGCCAGGCTTCCTACTCAGCCAATGGGAGCTACCAGTAGTAAGCTGGTGGGGTGAGAGAAAGGGGGCATTTATTCCCTCCGCTCCCTCCCTGTTGGCAAGGAGGTGTCTGTATCCCTCTAGGAAAGTTCCCTGCTCCATGTTAGATGCCTCTTCCTATGGGTTCAGCTCTAGAGGATCTTTCTAACTGCTTTCTCCTCAGGCCCCTTCTGGCCCAGGGGGGTAATGACACCCCTCTGTGGCCACTTTCATCATCCCCTGCTGGCTTTTCTTACTCCTGGCCACACTTTAGTAAATACTTTACTAAACTCTTTACAAAAGTCTCCAGTTATCCCTCTTGAGTGGGGCATGTGTCTCCTGCCAATACAGAGCTTTCTCCTCAATGACTCCAAGATGCCATTTGATTGGATGAGGTTTCACAAGCCTTCTGACCTTATTCCATGGTATTTGGGGGTTATTCCAGCAAGGGGGGTGTGAACCATCCAGACCCATCACTCAAGGGGCAGCTGCCATTAAAGTGCAATCACAGACCAGGGGCAGTGTGGTGAGATCTCCCTTTTCTCAAGACCGCTGGCACCCAGCAGCAGCGTGGGTGTGTGTTGCGCTGAGATTAGTTGAATTTTGCCAGCTGGGGCAGGAGAGGCTCAGGCCATTAGTAAGAGTGACTGCGAGGGGCTCGTCCTTCACCGCTCTCACCTGCAGGTGCCCCTTAGCTTGTGAGCCCTTGGAGGACAAGCTGGGCTCTCACGTCTGTGGCTCCCCCCGGTAGGAGCAGACAGGAGTGGCTAATGAAGAGACCTGAGTCCAGCTGGCTTGAATTGACCTGAAAACCCTCTTTGGAGTGGAACCCTGGTTTCCACTGGAAGGTACACCTGCCCGTATCAGAGGGAAGTCTGGCTTAAAAGGATTTTAGAAAACACCATTTTATTCTTTTTCAAAATGTACCACGAGTAATCAAGAACATTTCTCCTGAGTCCAGTGCTATTTCCTCTCCAGTTCACTGCCCCTCAAGCCAAATCCCAAGTCTGCTTTAATGAATATAGAAAACTCACTTGTCATTAGTTGGACAAAAGCTAATGGACTGGAGTCCTTGAGGACGGTGGGTCTCTTAAGGAAATTAAACATTCCCTTGCAATCTTGAAGTCTATGTTAAATTGTTTATCAAACCCTTCCTTCCCAGGTAGCAATAAGGTGAAATTTCCCAAGTTCTGGCCATTAGGTCAGAAGATTTTATTGAACTGGAGACAAGAAGAAGGAGGCAATTTCAAAACGATTTTGTTTTGAAGCGGAAAAAAGGCATGTTGGTTAGGGTCTGGAGAAGGACCCATAAATATACTTCACCTCTGGTGTCATTCTTACTTTTACTCATGGCAGACACCACTAATCAATCATATGTTCTTTCCCATTTACTCAAAGCAAAAGCTACTTGTAAACCAGGGCCCCAGGAGGTGGGTCTCCATGATTTGGGTGGTCAGAAAAGAAGATGCATTGTGGGACAGAGGAATGAGCAAGGCTCCATTCAGGAAAGCTGGCCACCTTCTGCTGTGTGAACATGCTTTTCGAGTCTGGTTCTCCTTTTGCTGACACAGGGAAGCCTTCCTAGGCTGCCAGCTGAAGCTGTTGTGAGGGCAAGGGCCAGCTTGCCAGGGCTGTGGACCGCTGCCAAGCCAGCTGGCTAGTCCTGGGCACTGTCATTCAATACACAAGGAAACGAGCTCTCTGTGGGGCTCAGATGCTTCTTTAGAGTCTCCTGCTCATGGGGTTGTTGATATTTGGATCCTAAATACATGTGACCATGAGGTGAGGCGTGTGATTTGGGGGAATGTCTGAGGTCCAGAATAGGGGCAGAATGATGGGGCATGCCATAGGAGGAGAAACCTTGTCCCAAGTGACAGTGATTCATGGTTCATTCATTCATTCATTCGTTCATTCATTCTTTAAAGTTTTCTGTCAAGATCTGAACTAGGCTCCAGTGTCTTATCATCAATTCAAGTTGGAGCTGGGAAATAACTTTGATGACCTTGCAGTGTCCTGGGTGAGTGGGACCTGAGGGGAGAGCATGGCTTTAGAGAAAGGTCTACCATGACTGACTTAGGAAAGCCATTTCAGTTCTCTCTCAGTTCTCTCATGTGTGAAACCAGGGCAATTTCCCTCCCAACCCACATAGAGGGCTCCCATGGGGATTAAGTGAGCGTATGCTTGTAGAATCACCTGGTGCATAATCATCAGCACTAGTGGAATATTAGCCAACTGCTGGTCTCAGGACCAATGACACCTCAGCAATATTCCACTGCGAACAGAAGTGGAATTTGGCACACAGACCCAAAAGGGAAGCCTTCAGAGTCCCAGAAATATTTTTATATTTGTGCAGAGAGAAAACAGATATCGTTTGTCCCCAAACTGTGAGGAGCATGATAAAGTCTTGGAACAAGGCCATCGAAAATTGGATAACTTCACTTGCAGACGTGGCATCAATTTCACTCAATTTGTAAGCACTTGTGTCTGTATTCAGGAGGCAAAAATGAGTTCAATTTAATCAGCCGGTTCCTGGGTGGTTTGGGGGAAACCCTCCTCTAACAAAGGAGGTGCCTCCTGGAACCTGAAGCTGGGGCTTGGTTTTGGTAGTAAGTTAGGAACAGTCCATGCTGAATCATTGCCTTTCTCTTTTCCAGTTCTCCCAAGGATAAAGTAGCTCTGCCCCAGGTTGGGAGTCTTTTATAAAGGTCCAGCAGGGTCATCCTCTGGCTACCCCTGTCCACAGCTCAGTGGCTGGGGAGGAACACAGAAGCAGAATGGGGGATGTCCACCCAGGAAGGGCAGAGAGCAGAGGAGACAGTTTAGGAAGCGCCACTGCTCTTCTGGACTCTTCATTCCTAGCTGGGTTTCACCACAGGTGGCCTGGATTTCCCCTGGGCAACACCCCTGGTCATGGCCAGGTGCAGAAAAGGTTTCTTTAGACATGGACATGGCTCTAGAGGAATCTAGAACTGGATTTCCAATACTCACATTGCCATGGCCCTGGCCCATGAAGATTAGACATCAGAGACTTGCAAGAAGCTTCTCAACGTAGACACCACTTAAAATAACTTTACGTATCCCTTTGCCACCTTTCTCCTTTCTCTCCTCTCTTCTAAACCTGCTGGTCTGCCTGAACTTCCACCGGGACACTTTTTTTTTAATTTACTTGTTCACACTGGTTGTTTCTGCTTACAGACCTGTGGCCAGCGCTTCTTTGGAGGTGGTTGACCTAACTGCTGCTCCACCATGGTATGTCCATGGGGGCTTTTTAAGTTCAAATTTTTCAGCATGAACTGCACTGTAGATGCAGAATGTTCAGATACAACAGTTGCTACTAAAGGCAAGAATAAGTGTAAATGACCTATATTCCCCAGTCCCTGGTCACTGGCTGTGGTGTAGCGATGGGGAGATAAGAACACTTAAATGAGGCCAAGGCTTAGGGCCAGGGTAGGAGAAGAGTGCAGGATGAGGCCAAAGGTTGCTTTTGTTCTGGCCTAGCTCCTGATGAAAAGAACATCAGAATGGGGTGGGAGGGTGGGCTGGTGAGGGAACCCCCATCTGTAAGTGCCTGTGTTCAATTGAGAAGACAAGCCAGGTTCAGCCCTGCCAACCTCCTGCCCCCGCCTCCCCCACCGTGAAACAAGCTCCAATTGTGTTAAATGTTGACTATTCTCATGCCACAGCCCCGCGGGGACAGATTCTGGCAAAGATGATATACAGACCTTGGAGTGGGAAAGCAGATGATGTTTGAAAGCACAGCGCCGGAGGAGAGCCAGTCTGGGGCGTAGAGAAAAGAACACGTTTTGTTTGTTTTTGTTTATTTCAGCTGGATCTTGTTCAAGGGAGGTGGAGGGGACATTGCAAAATGCCCTGATGTGGTCTGCGATGGAAGTGCAGGTCTTGGGTAGCGGTTTTTTAGCATCTGGTGCTGTAACATCTGAAGACCCCCACCCTGGGTCAGGCCTCATGGGGGTCTCTGGAGATGCAGAAGGAAGTCAGATGTGGCCCCGTGTGAGGACAGACGGGAGTAAATGCAGGAAAGGAAGCAGAAACTGGTTCAGGGTGGGTCTAGAGTGTCAGTCAGGGAGGGTAATGGGGAGGCAGGAAATGGGTTTAATAACATGAACAGCCTGTGAGGTTGGAGTTTAGGGGAGAGCGCCCTGGGGTTGGAGGGAGAGTGATGGGATGTGCTGCCCCCTCACCTCCACCTGTGAGGGGCATTGGTTCCCTTCCTCCCCTGCCTGAGGCCCAGGCTACCTTTGTGAAAAAACTATGGGGAGCCCAGGAGGCTCTCCAGGGCACAGGGAACTACTTCTTGCTAGATGGAGTGGAGGCGGGCAGTTTACCACTGGTGCTGAGTCACCCAGTCTGCAGGCTAGAGCTGGGAAGGCAGCAGGCAGAGCACCAGGGCGACAGGAAGGCCGGGGACGTCGCGGGGTGGTGGGGGGCAGCATGGTGGTGCTGAGGTTAGAGCGTAGCGTGGAGATCAGACAACCTGCTTCTAACTCTCACACTGCAGCCGTGTAACCGTAAGCACGGATTTAACGTTTCTCTATCAGTCAGGATCAGCTTGGTTACGCAGCAGTAACGACCAGCTCCAAAACCCAAGTGACTTTAAATGATTTAAGCTGTATCTTTTGCTCATGCTACCTGTTTATTAGAGGTTTGCTGGAGCCACTATCCCTAATGGTAACTCCGGAACCCAGGTTTGTGATGCTCTTTCCCCTGCTGCACCTGTGATGACCAAGGCATGTAGAGAGCACAGTGACTCACTCATTCTAAAAAGGAGCCAACTCATTTTCACTCTGATCTTTGGCCAAAGTGAATTTGGCTGTGCCTGTCTTCACAGGGTGTGGGGCAGTGAATTAGAATAGTGTGGGCAGTTTATATGCATACCATGAACCTCAATTTCCTTGTCTGTAAAATGAACACAAGACTATCAACCTCCAATGGCTCTAAGATCCAGGTGAAGTACTTGTATACTTATATATACTTAATAACAGCAAAAGAAAAAATGTATAGGCAAAAAAAAAAAAATGCAAAACGTGAGACATTAGTTGCTTCTGGAGTTTCCTAGGCAGCGTAGTCACGTCGTCCTGGACAATCTGGTTCTGGAGCTCTTGCTTTGGTGGTGACTCCAGGGATCCCAGGGCTGAGCTGGGATGCGTTTGGAAGCGGCCTCAGGCCTCCTCTCCAAGACTGTGCGTTTCAAACAGCGACCTAAGTCTCCACTGCTGCTGCAGAGACCCCATGGAGTAGCATTTCTGTTCCATGAATCAGTTCCCATTCATCACTGTGGAGTACGATACCTGCGGGGGATGGTAAGGGAGGCTTCTGAGTCTCCAAAGGCGGAGTGCATCTGCATGTGTGAGTCATCAGAGCAGTTTTCTGCACACATGCCTGATCTGTAGTTAAGACAATTCACTTAAGGACACATCCAAGTTATTCAAAAGGCAGCTAGATTTGAGACCTGTGCATCATCGAATGACCGCTCTTCTCTATTTTTGAACAGCTGAATAAATACCAGGAACTAGAATTACAAACATTTTCCGAGGCTATGTTCTAAGTCATTGTACTCTGCACTTTACTTGAAATTACTCATTTAATTTTCAGAATGACCCTACAATCTCGTGTCTTGTGTTTGAACAGAGAAGCTCGTAGGATTCCCCAGACTCCCATATGAAGGAGTCTTAAGTAATCTTTAAGGGGAAAATGGTGAATAAATGTAGGTTATTTGGTTTGCGAGACGAAGAAAATAATGGTAGCTAACATGTAAAGAGAGCTTGTTAGATGCCAGGCTCTGTCCTAAATGGTTCTCTTATTAGCCCATGAATCCTCTCAACAGCCCTGTGAAATAATTACTGTGACCCCCACTTTGCGGTGGCCTAAGTGAAGTGCGCAGAGATTACGTCGCTCTCTCAACAACGGTCTCCAGGAGGAAGAGTCAGTGCTTGCCGAACCCAACTAGTCAGGCTCTAAACCAGCACACCACACTGCCTCTTGAGGTCTAGTAACCTCGGTGTCTCAAATTACTGTAGGGAATGCCATGTAGAAGAAGGCTTTTCACAAACTGAGATCAACAGAAATAGGACCAGTGGTATCACACAAAATGGTTGACTCAGACTCCATCTAAGGACGAACTTTCCTCCACCATCTTTGCTCGAAGATCAAACAGGGACCCTTGTAGGTAGTAAGCTCCCCATCACCAGAAATCTCCAAGAATAGACTGGATAGCCTCTTCCAGAGGGGCAGGGGCTGGGTTCCTTCCTTGGGCTCAAGGTTGACTTGGATGATCTTTCTCTGTGATCCTTTGATAGGACGATGTTACAGACACAACTGTCAAAACATCTGAATATGGTAAAAGTGTTCAAACAAATATATCCTCTCTCTACTTAACATTGGGAGCGTGTAACAAGCCTACATGAGTGGAAAATATGAAGGCCCAGGATACTTTGCCAGAACTCAATAGTGTTGCCAAATTAGACTCATAGCAAAACTACTCTGACACGTGATAATAATGCCGATGATTATTTTCACCTGGATGATCAATTAACCTAAGTTTGCTTCTCTGACGCTGAGTAGTATAATTTTCATTAGTCAGACTCATGTTTTTGTGTTTTTCTTTTCTAGCTCTATTAATTTACCTGGCTGTGAAACAATATTGAAGTTGGTGGTTTTTCTTGATTCTCTGCAGTTTTATCCATGATGCAGCCATTAGAAGATGAGAAAGGCAGGGGCCTCCCCGGTGGGGTTGGAAGGGACAAGCCTGTTAAGCAGGAGCCCTGGGTGGGGGTGATGTGACAGGAACACAAGTCAGAGGAGCTTAGGATTATGGAGGGGCAAACAAGCTGGCAGCAGGTCAAACAACAGAAACTAGCCCTGAGAAAGGGGAAGGAGCTGGTCAGAGGTCATGAGACAGGGCAAGTGCAGGAGGAGGACTCTTCTGGAGAAGACATGACCCCTGCATCCTCTCTGGACTTTTGTCTGGGTCCCCTAAGCCAGGGGCTGTTCCAAGTGAGTGAACATAGGATCTAGACGAAGTTGCTCCTGGTACCAAGTCCAGCCCAGTGTTGCTGGTAGATCTCCCTCCCAGCTCTTACCCTTTTGATGGGGGGGCTTGTGGTGCATGGGGCAAGGATTCCAGTCCCAGCACTGCCCCGGACTCAACATGTCCCCTTGGTAATGTCGCTCCCATCTCTGGCCTCAGTTCTTCATGTTTACAGTAGAAGAATTGTGAATACCCAAAGAAGCTCCCCCAAACATGGTGGGGGTGGCTTTTCAATATCTGCTTCCCCTTTGAAGGGGCTGTCAGGGAGATTAAACCAACTTTGAGTCTCTCTGTCCCCTGCTCGAGAATTGAAGATTTCTATAAACTAGAATTTTTGACTTACAGAGCAAAGTGGTACCAGAGGGAGCAGCAAGCTCTTTGGATTTGGAAGCTCCTGCAAAAAACAATGGCTGTCCCCAAGAGAAGGTGCATCTAGGGAGGTAGGCCCAGCCTCTCAGCTGGAATCAGTCTGAGTGCCCAACTCTTCTCTAAGCGCATTTTCTGCCTGGTATTTTGAGTAGCTGCTATGTGTCTTATGTCTCCCAACTACATCTGAAGCCTTCTGTGCTCAGTGACTATGAACTTAGTAGGTAATCAGGTGAGACTCGTGGTATGGAAGCTGGCTGACTGGACAATGAGACTTCTCTGATCTCTGGTTTTCAACCAAGAGTCCTACCTCATCTGGCTGGGAAGATCTGTCAGGATCAGTCCTGCCTTAAAAATACAGAGAAGGCCTGTTACTCTGGAGTTCTTGCCAATAGAAAAAAGGATGATAGATGGAGAGATGCTTCTTGTAATGCAGGCCCCTGGAGGCCCTGACTCCATTGACACTGTAGAGGGGACCCCTGGGTATGGGACCTGGGCTGGCTTGGAGGCTCTCAAGAAGACTCCTTCCTAGTGTTAGAGGCCCAACATCTGGGACCTGGTGGTGTCAGGCTCTCAGTATAAAAATAATAATTGATGGTGAACTTCGTTTGGCAAAGTCTGGGCTCAGCCCTTTAGTCATTCAACCCTCATCACAGCCCAGTGATGGCAGCACCACACGGACGCCCACCTCCAAGATAGGACAACTGAGGTCCGGATCCACACAGCTAGGGGTTCTTGTCCTCTGGCTCTTCTCATGGGTCCTCCTATTCCCAAGGCCTCTGTCTTGAGCATCACCTCCTCAGGCCAGCCTTACTGACCAGCCTCCGTCAAAAGCCCCCCAGCCCTCCCCGCAGCCAGCCCATCATTCTGTGTCCAGGTCCTCAAGCTTGTGCATGTTCTAGAGTCAGCTGGAGACTTGTTAAGACCTATTGCGGGTTCTGATTCAGTCTTTCTGGGGTGGGGCCTGAGACGCTGCTTTTTATACAATTCCAAGGTGACGCCTCCAAGGACCCAAATGATCCTAAGATCCATTGGTCATTCTGTTTCTTTCCTTTCAAACGCTCATCAGAGTCTGGCATTATTTACCTTATTTGCTTCATTGCTTACTGTCTCCTGCAACATACAGTAAGTTCTGGGAGGACAAGGACGTCTCTTCAGTCCATCTCTGTCACCAGGTCCCAGCACACTGCCTGACCCATGTGTTCAGTGTTCAGTAAATATGTATGTGATGAATGAGCAAAGTGCTGGAGCTGAGGCTAAACCCAAACCTGTCTGGTCCTCAGCTGTGTTCTAAACACCGCTCAGCACCACGTGCCCCTGACTTCACGCCCCAGCTGAACCCGTTTGTTGTTGCTGAGTAATTGGGCACCAGACTTCTAAAGGTGTCCAAGATAACGGTTCCACCAGGCCAGTGTGCATACCCTAGAAATGCCTGAGACCTAGAGAGGCCAAGAGACTGGCAAGCTGTGTTTGGGTATTGTGAGTGGGAAGGCCTTTTAATTCTGCTCACGTGTCAGGGCAGCGCCGTGCACTGAGCCGCCTCCTGGTCTGGTTGTGCCGGAAGTGTGTAGGCCCAGCCCGGGAGGCCCTTGCACCCCTGCTGATCATGGATAGGCTGACCTGACCTGCTCTTTTAAACGTGGCAGTACCGTTTGTTTTCAGATTTCCTGACCATCAATTTTGTTTTAATAAACCAGGGTTGTCTGAAATGCGAAGCAAAAGGGTCAATTGAGTCTGTTGAGGGGCCCGAAAGCCCCATTCTGTTTTTATTTCAAGGAAACACGTCAGTCTAATCATGGAGGACAGTGGAAGTGGACATGGCGGACACGGTGTGGGAGCCCTTGGCTGCATGTGGAGCCCACATGAAGAGGAAGGCGGAGGAAGAGGCCAGAGCAGAGGGCGGACAACAAGAGGAGAATAAAAGCAAATCGTTTGCGGTGCTTTTCTTTGGCAAACCAAATGCTTATTGAAATGAAGATCAGCTTGACAGAGTTTTGAGAGCAGACTTGGGGGCCTATCTGAGAGCATCTCGCCTGGAGAGACTTCTAGTTAAACTGACTCCACAACTAATAATGTGGTCTCTGTCACTTAACTCCAAAGTCCCTCCTGGACCCGCACAGTGAAGCGTTAAGGAAATGAAAAAAAAATTTTTTTTTTAAATACACACAGCAAAGTTTGATTTGTTGAGAACATTTCTCCAACTGACAAGTTACAAGCCATGTCTGAGAGGCCCACTGGGAACTTTCAAAATCTGAGCAGCAGTTTCTAATCACTGATGATCATTAGCATTTTAGTGAATAGATTTTTGATAAGAAAAATCTTTGCTCTGTGGGAAGAAAAAAAAACCCTGACATTTGATAATGCAAACAGAGAAGCAATTTTAATTAGGCCTCCAGTCCTCCTTGGTGTGGCAAAGATTGCACAAGACCCAGATGTTTTCCATCTTGTAGGAGGTGATCTTGGGGCTGTGTCAAGTCATTGGCACTGGGTATTCTGCCACCAACTACACCTCCAGGGTGGACAACAGTCACCGCTCTTTACTGAGCACGTACTATGCTGTTTCACATGCATTACCTCAGTTAATCTTCGCATCAATCTGATGAGATAGCTATTATTATCCCCATTTTACAGATGAGAAGACTAAAGCCCAGAAACTCACTAACTGAAGTCACCCAGCTTATTAGTGATGGAGACACTAACCCAGGCTGTGTGACTTCATGTTTACCTACTCTGCTGGATCGCCTCCCAAACGCCTTTCAAGTGGGGACAGAGTGAACAAAGAACATTGGACTCTCAGCCTGCCTCTGTCAGAGTGTGTCATTCATATGATGTCTCCGGGCCTCAGTTTCCCAGTCTGTGGAATAAAGGTACATCAGACATATCTGCACTGGGAGGAAGGGTGGCTGTGTTTAGGAGAACCCTTTTTCCTCTCATGGAACTAGACCCTGATACTCTATCTTTTCTCCGTTGATCTTAGTGCCACCCTTTGGGGCCACCCGGAACTCTGACCCCTTTTCCCTCTGGTCTTCTGGAATTTGTAATTAGCTTTTGGTTTTTCTTAATTTTTATTCTCCGGATTAAACACTTTCAATTTCTTCAACTAGCCCCCATATGCCTTGCCATGAGTTTCAGTAGTGTCTGTAGCAGAGATCTGTCATTTGCAAAATGGGGGTAATAAAGGTGATTGTCAAGCGTAAATAACCTAATGTGCATGATGCTCTAAGAACAAGTCTGGTCCATCTCGTGTGTGCGTGTGTGTGTGTGTGTGTGGCGGGTGGGTGGGGTTGCCTGTTCAATTTTCATTCCTCTCTTTATTTAGTGGTAGAGTCATGGTTTTATTTGAAGCATCAGGAGGGCACTGTTTCCCAGCTTCCCTTGTAGCTGGGGGTTGATTGGTGAAGTATGATTCACATACAGTGAAATGCTTGGATGTTACATGTACAACACCATCGCTTTCCATGGATGTATTTTAAGACAGAATGTTTCTAGGCAATCCCTGCTCTCATTCCCAAAGTAACCACTATTGGATTTCTGTTACCATAGGTCAGTATTACCTGTTCTAGAATAAGAGGAATCATTATTATACATTAGTTTTGTCTTTCACCCTCATGATAGTTTTGAGATTTGTCCATGTTGTTGCATGCAATCATGGTTCATTGCTTTGTGTTGTGGTATTATGTCATTGGACAACTGTACCGTAGCTTACTTATTCATTCTCCTGTTGATAGGCCTCTAGGTTTTTTACAGTTTTTAGCTATTATGAATAAAATTTCTATGACAATTTTTTTTATAAAGGCAAGGCGGAGGCAGGAATGAAGGCAATCAGAAACAGCTAGGAAGAGAGACTGGGGAGTAGCATTTTATTTATTTAATTAGATTGTTCATCTTGCTTGTTCCCTCCAGTGCATGCTCTCAAACCTGGGTACTTGGGATGTCTGTGTCCTACTACATTCGTGTGTCTAACCATTAACCCACCAGGGTGGATCTCTATGACAATTCTTAAACCATCCTTTTTGTGGACATGTTTAATTTTTCTTGGATAAACACCTAGGAGTGAAATTGCTGGGTCATTGAGTTCATGTATAATTAGCTTTTTTTTTTTCTTTTCTATTGTAGTAATTATTCCACATATTAAAATTATTTCCTATATATAGATTCCTCATTTCTTAGATATATTTCAATACACCATGTCCTCTACCAAATCAAGTGTTCTTCCCTACTGTCCAGTGGGCTCCACCACCATTTGCCCCATCCCACCCCATTCTCTTTTGGTCACCTCAGTTCTGTTGCAACTGTTTCAGGGTTTGTTATATTTCATCTGTTCCTTTGTTTTGTCTATTCATATTCCCCCTATGAGTGAGATCATCTGGTATCTATCTTTCTTCTTTTGAGTTGTTTCACTTAGCATAATACCCTCTAGTTCCATCTATGTTGATTCAAATGACAGGGTTTCATCTCTTCTAAGGGCTGTGTAGTATTCCATTGTATAAACGTACCACATCTTCATTATCCAGTCATCTGATGCTGGGCACTTGGATAATTTCCAGTTCTTAGCTATTGTGAATAGGGCCTCAACCTGGGGATTCATCTGTGCGGATGGGTGCTTTTGTATTTTTGGGGTAGATGCCCAGAAGTAGAATGACGAGATCATATGGGATTTCCATATTCAGTTGTTTGAGGAGTCTCCAAACTGTGCTCCATAGGGGTTGTATCAATTTGCACTTCCACCAACAGTGCAAAAGTGTTCCTTTTTCTCCACATTCTCATCAACATTTGTTGTTTCCAGACTTTTGTATAATAGTCAGTCTTTTGAGTGTAAGGTGATATCTCATTGTTTTAATTTACATTTCCCTGATAGCCAGCCAAGAAACATAACTTCATGTGCCTGTTGGCCATCTGTATATACTCTTCAGAAAAGTGTCTCCAATTCTTCCTCCTATTTTTTGATTGGATTGCCTGTTCTTCTCTTGTTGAGTTTTAAATTTCTGTGGTATCTGTTGTAACTTTTCCCCTTTCATTTATGATTCTAGTTATGAGAGTTTTATCCCTTTTTTTATTTATGAGTCTAGCTCATTGCTTGTCAATTTTGTTTATTTTTTCAAAGAACCAACTTTTGGTTTCATTGATCTTCTGGATTGTCTTTTTGTTTTCTATTTTGTTTATTTCTGCTCAAATTTTGATTATTTCCTTTCTTTTGTTGATTTTTGGTTTTAATTGTTCTTCTTTCTCTAGTTGTTTTTTTGCAATTTTTCTTTCTCGAGATAGGCTGGATTGTGATGAACTTTCTCCATACTATCGCTTTTGCTGTATCCCATAGATTCTGGTAGCTCGTGTCCTCATTCTCATTTGTCTCTAAATATTTTTTAAGATACTCTTTGATTTCCTCTTTTACCCAAGTCCTTCAGGAGCATGTTATTGAGTTTCCAATTGGTTTGGGGTCTTCCAGCTTTCTTTTTGTGGTTGATTTCCAGTTTCAGGCCATTGCGGTCAGAGAAGATGCTTGGTATGACTTCAGTCTTTGTAGATTTGTTGAGACATGTTTTGTGTCCCAGAATATGATCCATCTTTGAGAATGTTCCATGAGCACTTGAGAAGAAAGTGAAATCTGTAGTTGTTGGGTGAACGGCATATGTCTATTAGCTCTATCTGTTCCAGGTGGTCATTTAAAGTGGTTGTTTCCTTGTTAATTTTCTCCCTGGTTGATCTGTCCATTGTTGTAAGTGGGGTGTTAAAATCCCCCACTATTATCGTGTTGCTGTCAATGTCTCCTTTCAGGTCTAAAAATACTTGCTTGATATATTTTGATGCTCCTTCATTTGGTGCATATATGCTAATAAGCATTATGTCTTCCTGCTGGGTTGATCCTTTAGGCATTATATAGTGTCCATCTCTGTCTTTTGTTATGCTTTTTAGATGGAAGTCTGTTTTATCTGATATGAGTATAGCTGTTCCTGCTCTTTTGTGGTTGCCATTCAACTATATAAATTGTCTTCCATCCACTGACTTTGAGCCTTTATCTTTTGAAAGAAGGTGGGTTTCCTGAATGCAGCAGAAGGTTGGGTTATGTTTTTAATCTATTCAGCCACTCGGTGTCATTTGACTGGTGAGTTCAGTCCATTAATGTTTAGGGTGATTATTGTTATATAGCTGTTTAGTGTCATTTTATAATTTGACTTTTGTGCGTTGCTCCAGATGATGACCTTGTTCTTTCTCTTTTTAGGTTGGAGGGTGTAGTTATGTTTTTATGGATTTTGCCTTTTGTTTTCTTCTTCGCTTTCTCCCTCGGGTTGTATTTTGAGGTTACCCTGAAGTTAGCATCACAGTTTTATGTTTACAACCTAATCTTACTCGAAAGTATATTCGTCTTCCACTCATTCTAACTATCCACATTTTTGTTCTCTTCCTCCTCACTTTTAATATTTGCTGTCATGCTGTTTATGTGATTTATTTATGCTTTATAGAGCATCCTTTAATATTTTTTGCAAAGCTGGTTTTGTGGTGATAAACTCCTTTAACTTTTGCTTATCAGAAAAGGTTTTTTATCATTCCTTCAGTTCTGAATGATAATTTTGCTGCATATAGTACCCCAGGCTGAAAATCCTTTTCTTTCAGCACTTTGAATATATTATGCCATTCCTTTCTGGCTTGTAGAGTTTCATTTGAGAAGTCTGCTGACAATCTTACAGGGGCTTCTCTGTATGTGACATGTTTTTCTCTGGCTGCTTTTAATAGTCTTTCTTTATTTTGCATTTTTGACATTTTGATGACAAGGTGTCTAGGTGTATTTCTGTTTGCATTTCTTTTATTAGGAACTCTTCGAGCTTCCTGGATCTGGAGGCTGGCTTCATTCTTCAAATTGGGGAAGTTCTCATTTATTATTTCTTCAAATATGGTTCCCGCCCCACTTTTATCTCTCTTCCTCTGGAACCCCTATGATTCAAATGTTCCTTTTGATGTCATCACAGAGGTCTCAAATTCTGTCTTCGATTCTTCAAATTTTTTTTTTAATCTCTTTGTTGGTTTGCTTGATTGAGTTCCTCTGTCCAT
Organism: Solenodon paradoxus; assembly: GCA_004363575.1. Taxonomy (NCBI): domain Eukaryota; kingdom Metazoa; phylum Chordata; class Mammalia; order Eulipotyphla; family Solenodontidae; genus Solenodon; species Solenodon paradoxus. The sequence goes on from RJWH01003457.1 coordinate 148,179, forward strand.
TCTTTCCGATCACTGATTCTATTGGAATCTTCATCCATACCATTGTTGAGTCCCTCTGTTGAGTTCTTTAATTCAGCCGTCGTGTCCCTTATCTTTTTGATGTCTTATTTTAACTCTTCTCTTTGCTTCCTAACATGCTCGTTTACTGTCTCTACTGATTTCTGGATTCCCATGAGTATGTTAATCACTGTTATCCTGAATCCTCTTCAGGTAATTTACATATGTCTGCTTATTCCCATTTTCTCCTGGGTTTTTGATTGAACCTATCATTTCACATACATGAATCTGTGCCTTTGCTCTATTCAGCATTCTGTTAATATTTCTGAGGGTTCAGTTTGCCGAGCGTTGTGTAAGTTTGACTTGCCCCTGATTGGCAATCAGGCTGCAGTTTCACCTCTACTCACAAGGTGGTGCTAGTGGGTAGTGTTGAGTCTTGGGACTGCCTTCTCACTGTAATCCAGGGGGTGGGGCATCCGATGGGCAGGATTTCTGGTGGTTGGATATGCGGTGGGCGGGACTTCCGCTCAGTGGACCCCAGGTTCCTGTGCAAAATGGTTGTGGAAGGGGTTTGAGCTTTTTGGCTGGTTTCCGCTTACCACGGCACTCAGTGCAATTTCACTGCTCAGTTCCCAGTGTGCTGGCTCTCCTTTCACAGCCTCCCAAGTCAGCCCTCTGTGGCTCTGCATCTCAGCCCCACTGGGCCCGCCTCTTGCTGCCTCAGCAGCTGGTCCCGAAATTCTTAGCCTTCGCCCCACCACATGTCTGGAGACCCTCGAGCTCCAGCTCCATCCCAAATCCAAATCAGCAGCTTAGCTTAGAACCGTGCTAGGTGCCCTCACCCACTGTTAGTCATCAGCTGTTCTGTCTCCAGCTGAAGTGGTGGTTGTTTCTTGGGGTTTGTCTCAGGAAAATAGGTGATATTTTAGTTTTTTTTTTTTCGATGTCTGTAGGGAGCGACCAGAAGTGCATCCTATCAAGTCACCATCCAGAAGTCAATCTCTATAATTAGCTTTTCAAGAAGTTGCAAAACCATTTTTGAAAGTGGTTTTTACCATATTACACTTCAAACTGCACTCACTGTGTGTGAACTGCACTTGTTTTATATTCTCTTCAATATCAGATGTTGCTAACCTTGATCATTTTAGCCATTTTAGACAGTGTGTGATGATATCTCATTGAGGTTTAGGTTGCATTTCCCTAGTGATTAATGATATCAGATAACTTTTAATGTACATATTAGTTGCTTTTGTATCTTCTTTTGTCAATTGTCTGTTCAAGTCTTTGTCTGCTTTTTTTTTTTTCAGTTGTGCTGCTTGTCTTTATTATTGATTATTATATATTCTGGATACAAGTCTTTTGTCAGATAAATGTGTTCTGAAAATCTGCATTCTATGGTTTACCTATTTATTTTCTTGATGACATTCATAGATGAGCAGAGGTATTATTTTGATCAGGTCCATTTTCCCCATTTTTTTCTTTTATAATTTATGCTTTCTGTGTTCTTTCTAAGAAATCTTTAGGTCATAAAGATATTATCCTATATTTTCACTTTTACTTTTAGGTCTATAATCCATCTTGAATTAATTTTTGTATATGGTGTGGTCTGGAATCAAGGCACTTTGTTTTTCATGTGAATATCTGTTTATTCCAGTACCTTTTGTCAAAGACATTTTCCTTTTCCCATTTAATTGCTTTGACATCTTTGTTAAAAATCAAGTGACAATGACAGTGTGGGTCTATGTCTGGACCTTCCATTCTCTGCCATGGATTCAACTGTTTATCCTTTCTCTAAAACCACATTGTTTTGATTTTTATAACTTTGTAGTAAGTCTTAAAATTCAATAGGGTAGGTCTTATCATTTTATAATTCATTTTCATGATTGTTATGTCTATTATTGATCTTTCATCTTTCTAAATACATTTAAAAATGATCATGATGGAGTTGCAATGAATCTTTAGGTCAATTTGAGGTAAATTAGCATAATAATAATATTGAATCTTCCAATCTATATTTTTTCATTCAACTTTCAATTTACACAGATCATTTAGGTCTTTTTAATTCCTTTTGGCATAGTTTTATAATTTCAGTGTAGAATAATGTCACATCATTTGTTAAATTTATCCTTAAATGCTTGATACTTTGGAATGATATTTCTTTTTAATACAATTTTCACATAATTTTTTACTTTTCATGTGTAGAAATACAATAGATTTTTATATTGATTTTGTATATTACAATATCCTACATTCATGTATTAGTTCTAGTAGTTTGGTTTATTCCTTTCTAGATTTCTTAAGCTCTTCCACATATAGTCATGTTATCTGCAAATAGAGACACTTTAATTCTCCTTTGCAATCTGTATGCCTTTTACTTTTTGTGCCTTATTGCATTGATTAGATTTTACCATTCTAAAGAATCCCACAACACTCTTGATTTTGTTAAAAATCAGTCTTTGTACTGGTCTCAGCTTTTTTTTTTCTCTTCATGAAAAAGAACAAATAATCACTTGCAAAAATCCCTTCTGCCCATAAAGATGGTATTTCCTAAACTTAAGAACAAACACAAGAATCCGGCTCTAATTTTTCTTCTTGGCATAATAGCTTACATAACAGCTGTCGACATTGTTTACCAAGTACTTCTAGTCCACCCATCTTCTGGTAATAATGTAGCATTGCACTTCCCAGATACCACATTAGGTGGGACTGTGTGGCTAGTGTTAAACAACAAAATATTAAGGTGTCACTTCTGCATCAGGATGTTGAACAGCAGACTACTAATGCAAGAGTGTCCAGAATTTTCTTTTTCCTCTAGCACACTGACCAATGATGTTTGAGATGTACGTTAGTTCACATGCTTGGGTCTCTGAATGTCTGCAGGGAACAGAGTCCTCCCAGCTGACCCACACTCGACATATGGCTTGAGGTAGAAAGAAACTTTTGTTGTTCAAGGCACTGAGACTTGAGGGTTTGTTTGTGTGTTTATTTTTGGTTATAGCAGCATTACCTAGCCTATCCTGACTGATACAATTTGCATGAACCTTTGAAAGAGAGAACTAAACAAAAAGCAAGTGGAGGCATTAACAGAGAACATTGTTTTCTTCTCTGTGTACGGAAAAGGGCATCATGGGTCTTCTTCCCTGGTGGCAAGAGAAACCAGTGGGAAGCTGGAGCCCAGAGCCTTATGCAGCTCTATCCACAGCCAGATTCCCAGTGCACAGACATTAAATAAATGTGTTGACTTCATTCAATTAGGCCAGAGCTCTCCTTTCAATGTGTGTTCTAAGTAGAAGCACAGTTCTTCCTTTCACTCCCTCGCTACCTTCTCCTTGCCAGCAAATGGGAATGACAAAAAGAACTTGTCCTCCAGAATTGTTGGGAGAAATTGTGCTGATTATAAAACGTTTTACAACATGTAAAATCCTGTCTAAGTGGCAATTTTCTCCATTGCTATGCCAATTGTAATAAATAAATATTGTTTTTAAAACTGGCTCCTGGCTTGCTTTCCCGTGGCCATCCCATCAAACACTCCAACACGCCTGGGGTTATTGTCCACTCCGGATCTGCATGCATGTGCCTGGTGCGTGTGTAATGCTGCTTACTGAGGAGTTGAATAAGCCCTTCTTGTAGCAATAAAACTAGAGAACAATGTCATACCCCATTGGAGAGGTGATGGGTCTGAACAGCTCACTCAGGACAGCTATACTGTATGCTCCCCAAGGGTAGAGGGCTGGTTTTACTCATTTCTGCAGCCCCAGTGTGTCTGGATTAGGACATGTTCTCTGGTTATTAGCATGCTTTAGTTCTTGCTCCAGCTTCAATTGAGGCCCTAGGCTCCTGGCTCATGTCAGAGCCATGGGCAGAGTCCAGGAATTCTCATAAACTATGCACCTGCTGTTGGTTAAACTCATGTTCACTGACCACTTACTGTTGACCAAATGTTAGGAACTGTGAAGAAATTTGAGTTTCCGCTTTGATCTTGACCAGTAGGCTCCCACATAGTAATGGACTAGGGGGACGCTCACTCATCCATCCATCCATCCATCCATTTATCCTTTCATTCACCTGTTCAGTCATTGATACTATTAATACAAATCCACAAATATTGATTGATCTTTCAGCCAGAAAATAAAATCTTAGTCCTCACAGGAACATATATTTTAGTAAGGGGATAGGTAAGGGGATCAAGTAATTACAGGAATAACTCTTACTATCAGCTATTTAAAGCACTTTAAGGAAGAGTTTAGGGTACTGTGAGCACAAGCAAGCAGGGAAACACCAGCTCAGGAAGGTCTCTGAGTAAGTGAACCTTGAGTTGAGACCTAAAGGAGGAGTTAAGAGTTAATTAAGCCTAAGTGTGGCATAGGGGAGAGAACTCATCAGGCAGAAGAAACAATACATTTACTTCAAGACAGACTTAAGATGGGCTGCAGAGTTGGAGCAGATAATAAACTAGATGTCCCAGAACAAGTTTTGCTCTTAATAGGAGGACTAGGAAGGCTGCATCCTAAAGGCAGTGCTCAGGCTGGACCTAGAATGACTCTCACTGGTAGACACTGCTGAGGAAGAAAGAGGAAGAGCAAAGCAACAATCAAACGATAACAAAGAGTGAGGGTGAGGACCTAGGGCTGTGAAGAGTCTTAAATGCCAGGCTATGGGTTCTGGACGTGCCCTCTGGCAATGGAGAGTCATTGAAGGTTTTGGAACAGGAGCATGATGTGATCAGAGTGAGGATGGCTTCTTTGTCCTCCTTGGAGACAGCCTTGTACGTAGCTCAAAAGAATTTCAGAGACCCTATTAACTCAAGCCCGGAGAGGGTTTTCAAGGCCCATGTTTCCTCCCCCCACAAGGAAAACTTCCACTTCTTGAGAAGACAGTATAGGAGAGGCAGGGGTTGGGGGCCCACAGGGTCCTGCAGCTGGGGTCTTCTTCCCTGGTGGCAAGAGAATACTTGTGTATGCAAAGTGTCCCAGAGCAGAGGGCTATGTGTGCCCACTGATGTGCTGAAAGGGCATTGTTTCAGTGTTGAGGCTCTTTTAAGTACAAGGAAAGAGGCTAGACAGGCACCCGCTCCTGCTGGGCAGGCTGCTGGGGGTTTGGGGGGCAGGCTTGCACCAACACATAAGCAAGTGTGTAAGTTTAGCTAAACATTCCTGGTGAAGCATTTCTCATAGACAAGGGGCCACAGGAGAGTATTAGTGAGGACCTCTGCTTACATATCTCCATACTAACTCCCCGGGTCTGAATTTAAAAAAAAAACATGAAGGCCCTTTAATCGGTTTAGGAATTGCTGAGACACGAACAAAGTGGATCAGGAAGGCTGTATGTAAAACTGAGTTTAAATAAAATTGTTTAAAAACACACAAGGTGATTCTGTAAGTGATGCCCAATTACATTTGGGAAATACCAAGGGCAAGATGCTCAGGAGAAAAGGTGAGAGTGTCCTTCAAGCCCCCCTTTGCTTTAGGGGGCAGGAAGGCGCCTGCTCTGAGCCCTGGGGGTCCAGCCCCTGGGGCTGGGCTGGGGAGGTTGAGGGGCTGCAGAGTTAGGAAGGCCTGGACCCCTGGTGGGCAGTCCGTGCCCTGGATCCCGGGCCTGCTGGGCGCCTTATTCTGGCCAGCTCACCCTTCGCTGGCCTTGGTCACCTCCTCTGGAAAATGGGGCCAGGCGCCTTCCAAGCCTCCAGCCAGGGGCCAAGCTGATGATGGGCACGAGGCAGGGGACGGAGGGAGCCGGCTGGAAGCTGGTAATTAATAAATGAAATGCCCTGGGACTGCCGCCGAGCCGCCTCCGATGACATATCTGTCGCGGGCTCGGCAAACCATTAAATGACCATTTTCTGACAGAACGACTTCCCCGCCGCTGAGCCGCCTTGACTTGCCGAGATGTATTTTCTCCTCTCACCGGCTTTTCTCCTCTCTTCCCCTCCCCCGCCTCTCCCACTCGGGCTCTGCCCCCTGGGTCTCCCTCCCCCTTTCCATCTCTCCCGGCCTCTGTCTCTGGGCATGTCTCTGACATCTCTCCATCCATGTGCATTTGTCTCTGGCCTCTTAGTCTCTCTCT
>RJWH01003458.1:0-154075 GCA_004363575.1 Solenodon paradoxus
TTCTCTGCCTTCGCATACTGTTCTCTCCATTTCTCATATCTCCCAGACCCACCACTGCTGCTCTCGGCCAGCTTTTCCTGCTTCCTCCAGTACCTGTTCCCTTCTGGGCCAGGGTGCTGACAGGGATGACAGGAAGCAGACTCTGACTCAAAGCAGGACAGGGAGGGGGAGGGGGCCCCTCGAACACCAGCTGCTGAGCACCCCCCACCCCAGCCGGCACCAGCAGGCCAGCCTGGCGCCTGAAGACTCCACCCACCAGGCTGGAAGGCTGGGCCTGGATGGGAGGCCTGGAAATGTGGGTCTTGGGGATGGGGATGGGGGTGGAGGGAGTCTGGGGAAATTAGGCTCTGGCAGGGAAGAAGTAGTGACTCTGTTACAGGGTCCTCTGTCCAAGGAGCCATCCTCCCAACCCCAGCCCACATTTTCCTTCTTACCCACCTTCCCACTGCTGTGTGAGTGTATGTGTGTGATATTTCAGGGGAGACCCTTTGTAGTGAAGCCCCAGGACCTGGAATCCCAGCCAAAGGAGCAGGGAACTCTAGCCCGCTCACAGTATTGGGGGAGAGAAGAGGAAGCCCTCAAAGACCAGAAGACACTTGACAACCAGCTTCAGCCAGCAGCCCCCTCCCCTGAAATCATTCAGTCCCAGACAAGGACCAAAGCACTGAACCCAGCACAGAAGCTTGGTCAGGAGGGAGGCCAGGAGCAGGGCTGCAAACACTCCCGCCTGGGGATACCTGAATCTTCTCCCCCATCTCACCTGCAGGCTGGTCTCTCCAGGCCTGCCCCGATCTGTCAGAACCTCTCTGCCCCTCCCCCTCCCTTCTCAGTGCCAGGGACTCAGCAGATCCCTGAGGCCTTTGGGTAGTTGGGTGAGGGCTGGTAGCAGAGGGAGCAAGCCAGCACTCCAGAAACTTCCAGTTTGGAGTCAGAAGGGACCAGTGACTCCTGACCCTTGCTTCCATCTTTCTGGGGGCTGCCTCTGCCTGGGTGAATGTGGGTATAGTCCTCTGTGATGTCCTCACCCTAAGAGAAACTGGGGATCACTACTGCTGTCCAAGGAGCCGCCCTTTCACCCTCAGCCTACAGCTGCTGGGCCCTTCCTCTGGGGCTGACAGCATCACCATCAATTGCAGGGAACGAAGGACACTTAGATTCACAGGACAGAGACTAAGCCAGGGGCTCAGACTCACCTCAGGCCTTGTAGGAGCCCTTGGTGCAAGTCTCTCTTAGCAGGTGGCCAAGGGTCTAGGGCCATCTCTGTTCCATCCCCTTCCCATCCCCTTCCCCGTGTCAGATCTTAGCACTCAGAGTCATTGGAAAGAGGGATGAGCTGTCCCAAGGACAAAAGTGAGGGCCACTTAGACCCACCCCCACCCCCAGCTGACTGGAACAAGAGGCAGCCAGATTTTGATGGTTGGGAAAGGTAGTGAGCTGCTGTGCCGGGGGACCGGTCTAGCAAGGGCTACTGGACACTGTGTTTGTCCATTTCACTCGGTCTGAGCTGTCTGTCCTGGACATGGGTTCCCCAAAAAGAGGCTATGAGATGGCAAGGAGTGGACCTCAGGATGCCAGCGCTAAGAGATCTGGAAGAGCAGCTGGACCACTGCTGTTCTCAACTGGTCCCACCCAGACTTTCCACACCTCACGGCAGTTGCCCAACCCCTTGAGAGACTCCATCTTCCCTGGGCGCGAGTGGGGGCCGGGGGGGGGGCTCTGAAATATTGTTAGGAGCCCACAAACCAGAATAGAGGATAGAGGAGGCTCTGGGGAGACATCAGATCAAGCCCTTCACAGTGCAAATGGGAAAAACCGAGAAGAGGCCAGGAAATGACTTGCCCACGGCCACAGGACTAGAAGCCACACCAGAAGGGCGCCTTCTCAGAGGGCCACAGCCCCATATGCCACCGGTGGAGCCTGCTCGAATTACCCGGAATTGAGCCAGGCGGCACAGGACTTGCGGGCAGGGCAGGCCGGGCAGGCGGGGCCGGATGGGAGCCGGATCTCCCCCGGAGCGGCGCACAGCCTCTCCGACCCGTATGGCAGCGACGGCGGCGGTGGCGGTAGGTGTCTGCTTGGCGATCCGGCCGGGCCCGGGGCGGGTGCTGAGAGGCCGCCCCTGCCTCACGCGAGCCGAACGAACAAAACGCTCAGGTCCGGTTTGTGCGAGGGGCTCGTCGCGGGGCGGGAGCGGAGGGCCCGGGGCCGGGCCTTGGCCCTCGGCGGTCTCCTGGTCCCGGTCTTCCGCGGGCGCTGCGCTGCACCGCGCTCCGCTAGCCGCCGCCCTCACCTGCGCGCAGCTGCGGCTGACACGTCGGCTGTGCGGCGGCTAGCGCAGGTGCGCACCTGGCCGGCCCCTCCCTCCTGGCCACCCGCCACCCAGCACGGCCCTGCTCGGCCTAGTCCCCAGCCCACGCCCCGGAGCTTGTGCCGGAGCCCGCTTGCCGCGCGCTCTTTTACGGCCAGTTCAGTCTCCGCCCCTCGACGCACATAACACACACACTCTCACACCTGTCCGGGCGCCCGTTTGCTCGGGGCAAATATTGACTCAGAAGAGGCGGAGCGCCCCCCGGCCCCCTCCCTGCCCCCGCCCGGGCTCTGGGGCCGGAGCTCCTCCGAGGCCTTGGCGGCGGGTGTGGAGGGGGGTGGAGGGGACCCGACGCCTCTGGAACAACACCAGATGTCACTTTTCCACCCACCTGCCCCGGGCGGGAGCGGGTGGTGGGGAGGAGCTGAAGAGCCGAGGACAGAGGCTGCTTGGGGGAGTTTAGGGGGAGCGGGGAGGTCAGTCTGTTAGGGAAGGACAGGCCCTGGTCTGGGATTCAGATTCACAACGGGAGTCGTTTAGGGTCTGCATCCTGTCTAGTGGAGACCTCCACCCGTCCCAGCGTCTAGTTCTTGGAGCTTCTGCGACGTGCCTTTTCTCTTCCTTCCCAACCTCTTAGCCCTGGAACGCGACAGATGCTGAGAAAAAGGATGACCGTGTAGGAGCAGGCGTGGCGGGGAAAGGGGAGGGGCGGCCGCCTCGTGAAAGGCCACCTGATGCGCTGACCCGGCCTGGCCCTCTTTCCGGTCCACCTGGCTGTGCTGGGGCAAAGGCCAGCCGGATCCTGCCCGACGCGCCCTGCGTTGGCTAGACCTGGTCTAGCGCCGGCGACCGGCAGCAAGAACTCCTGCCGCATGGGGTGGAGCGGCGCAAGATCCCAGCCCCGAAGTCTTCAACGAGTCGCTGCGGTCCACGTGGGACGCCTCCACCAGCTGCCCCTCTCAGAGCGCGCGCACGAGTTCTTCCCGTTGGGGAAAAAAAGTCAAGGCAGTTAAAAGATAAAAGACTAGATGCTTTACTGGTGGGGCGCTGGCATGCGGTCTGGTCCGAACCTAGGACAGAGGGTCGAAAGGGCTGGCCATTGTCACCCGCAAGTGTCAGTAAGGGGCGGTGCCACGGGGTGGGGCCCCTCGGCTGCTGCAGCCCTGCGGGCGCCGCCCTGAGCAGCTACGGAGTCGCGAACCTGGAAGACAGAAAGTCCCACCAAGTTGGGGTGGGGGGCGGGGTTTGAACACAAAGTGCCCGCCCCCACCACCCTCCAGCATCTGTGGGACTGTTCCCCCGGCCGCTACCCGAGCGCCCCCACCTGGGGACGCTGAGCGGTGGCAGGGCTATGACTCGCGGCCGGGAGGTGAGCACCACCTCCCCGCGGCTCGCCTCCACCAGGATGTTCAGGATCATGTTCTCCAGCAGCTCCTCCTGCAGGTTGGCGAAAGCCGGGAGCCTGCGGGCGGGCGAGGGCGGGTGGTCAGCGCCACCAGCCCCACGGGGCTCTTCCAGGGCCTGCGGGTGCTGTACACAGCGTGTTCCACACTCTGCACGGATTTTCACCTAACTCCGCGCCCTCCCAGCGCTGCGAAGCAGCCTTGTGCCAGTTTACAGACTTCAAGAGACCTGGTGGCCCCAGGTCACAGGGTTGGTAGAGGCAGAGGACTACAACCCAGGCAGTCCCAAACCCAGGCCAGGCTTTGGGGAGAGACATGGGGCAGTGAAAGGGGGCAAAAGGGACTGCGGGGCGGGGGGTGGGGGGGCTGCGGGAATACCTCCCACGCCCCCGACAGAAAGGGGGCCCAAGGTTGCACTGGGGAAGGTCACGCAGAAAGAGGTCAGACTCTCCAGGCGCTAGAAAGCCACGGGTGAGACTTGGAAGAACAGAGTTCCTCCCTGGAAGAGGCGTGCTGGTAAAATATTAGTGACCCATCTTGGAGAAAGAAGTGGACAGCTCAGACTGCAGTTCCACAGAGGCCTAAGCCGCCCAGGTGAGGTCAGTGAAGAAACACACAGGTGGGGTCAGCAGGTCATTGCCTCCTAGAACCCCTCTGCATCTAGCCTCCCCCCAAACTCCCCCTTGGTTAATTGCTCACCGGCTGATGGCCTCCTTCTCATCCTGCTCTTGTGCCTCCTTCATGATGGCCTTCAGCTGCTGTGTGTACTGCCATGTGAGGGACTCTGGGGACCTGGGCGACTGTGTGGGTTCAATTCCTGTCCAGATCAACTTCTGCTCTAGCTGCCCCTCCTCCTGCACCTCCCCCAGCAGTTCTTCCTTGACAGGCTCCTCCTTTTCCTCCTCCTCCTCCTCCTCCTCCTCCTCCTCTTCTCCCTCTTCCTGCTCCAGCTCTTCCTCTTCCTTGTGGCTCTCCTCCTCCTCCTCTTCCTCCCCTTCCTTTTTCCCTAAATTATGTTCGTCCTCTTCCTTCTCCTGGCCCTTTTGGTCCTCCCAGCTGTCGGAGGATGGAGAGTGGATGGGTGCCAAGTACAGGCTACTGTTCTGGAACTTGAACTTGACTGATTCTTCATTCCAGAACTGGCGGAAGTAGGGTATCTGCTCCACCAGGTTTTGGCCCACAGCCTCATGGAAGGTCTTGTCTTCCAGCAGGCCCCTGAAGGGGAGGGAGGAGGAATAGGTCTTTGCTTAGAGGCCTTGCAGCCTCTGTGAAGCCCTGACTTCTGGGTTCCCCTGGGGCCCTGGTCAGTTGCCTCAGTCATCCCTTCCTTAAAAGAAGTCATCTCTGGAACATGATATGGTGGAGGTGGAGCCAGGAGGTCAGAGTTATACAAACACAGGGCCAGACCTCTGGCGAGACAGTGATCAGCCTCCAGATCAACCCTACCAGGCATGACAGGATAGAATTCAGGGCCCTCCCCTGAGGATCCCTCTAGTCCACTCCATTCAGTTGCACCTTCCTGGAGGGTCGGGGCCATCAGGGTCTTGTGAAGAAGTTCTACCTTTCAGGAAAGGAAGAGCTGGGGCTTGCAGGGCTGGGGATGGGCCTAGCATTGACTGGATGAGCTGGACAGATGGGGCGGGGGGATTGGTCACCTGATGATGGTGGTGAGACAGTCAACCAGGAACTGCTTCTCCTGCTTGGAGACAGGGCCCCACTTATCAAGAGGTTCTTCCTCAGACATTTCCGACTGCTCCCTGTGCTGCTTCCTCTTCGGCTGCTCCCTGGGCCAGGCCATGACATTCTGAGTGGCCTGGGCGAGCCACGACACTGCGCGTGGGGCAGGAGTGATGGAGGTGGCTGCCCAGTTATGTGGACACAGATGAGCTTGAGGCAGCCCCCAGCCTTAACCCAAAGGCAATGTGGGGAACAGAGCCCAACCCTGGGGGTGGGGGGCACAGGTCCTGGAGAGGCTCCAAGTTGGGAAAGGCAGGAAGGAGGGATAGGGAGGCCTAAGTGGACTTCCCAGGGGCCTCTGACTGTCCCTCTCCTCTAAGGGCCTAAGCAGCCATGGCAGGCATTCTGGGCTCAGTATTGCCCCATCAATCCCTCAGCCACTGCACTTCCTTCAGCTCTGCAGCCAGGGTTGGTCTGGGCCGTCCATCCCTGGTTTGGAGTAGGGGAGGGCTGAGGAAAGAGACCCCTCCCTCTCTGAGAAGTCACCGGTGCAGGAAGTAGCAGGGAAAGTCCGAGAAGAAGTTTTCCAGGAAGTAGTCAGTGGCATGGGCTCGGGCAGTCAGGCCCAGGCAGAGCCTGCCTGGCAGGGGCGACTGGGGGCATGGCCAGGATGCCTCCTCCTTCGGGATCTGATGGCTCCAGCTGGTTGGCGGCTGGCTGAAAGATTGCTGGTTCCTGATGGGAGGCAGCGTCTTCGGGAAGGGGGAGGCATGGATTACAGGGGCTTGGGGTCCCCAGCACCCCAAGATAGGCCTTTTGGGTCACATAGAGGTGTGGCCCTCCTTAGTGATGCTTTTGTTCCTCCCTTCTAGGAGGTGGAAGCAGAAGCTGGAGACAATTCTGGGAGCTGGCAGGGACCCTCCCTCCCAAGTTCAGCCAGGGAGATGGGCCTGGGGCCTCTGCTCTCACCTTGTACTTCCTTACGGGTTCACAGGCTGCACAATATGCCTTTCTCTGCGGAAACAAAGAGACCTGCTTAGGGGGCAAGAGGCCTACAATGCCCCCTCTTCCTACCCCTCCTGCCGGCTGGCTGCAGACAGTGCCTGGACCCTCCGGCTGCTGTTTCAATGGTCCTGCCCAACAAATGCCTCACCACACCCTCTTCCAGAATCTTTCCTTGGGAAACACTGCCTGCACACCAGGAAATCCGGTTACCCAGCGGAACCAGGAGTTAGATGACCCAGCGTGTGCGGGCTGGGAACCAGGAGTTAGATGACCCAGCGTGTGCGGGCTGGGAACCAGGAGTTAGATGACTCAGCGTGTGCGGGCTGTCCCCCGGGGCTGTAACTTGTGTCCTGGAGCTTTGTGGTTTGGTGTGCTAAGGAAACAGTCTCTCAGTTAAACCTTAAGTCAGAAACCCTTTTCTTCCATGCTCTGCAGAGGTGATCCCATTCACAGTTGTGTCCAGACTTCAGAGGGGAGCAGTGCCTCCCCAGGGCACAGAAGGGATGGAGGTACAGGGGAGGCTGTGACACTGGGGCGAGCAGCATGAGTGCCTCCCGTTTGTCCCCCCACCCCACCTCATAGTACAGACAGCCCATTGCTTAGTGAAAGCTTGCTGGGCGCTAGGTATGATTCCAGGCACTCTAGGTGCATTAGTTCATTCAATCCTCACAGCGCTATAAAGCAGACACTACTTTACTCTCAGCAAAAAAATGTAAAGATTTACGTTGAGTCTTCTTCACATGGCGCATTACAAATGCAAACGAAAGCAGAGAGGATGCCTCAGAGACCTATGACCCACTCAGCTTCAACAATTAACCATTCCCGACCAATTGTGTCTCATCTGTCCCCCACCTCCAGATTAGTTCAAGTCTGTCCCAGATACCGCCTTACCCCTATTTTACCAATGACTCGAGCAAGCCGACAGAGCTAGAAGTTGTCAAAGCCAGGAGTCAACACTGGGCAGCTGGTTTCCAGAACTTTCAGGTGAAACCACTATGTCACATTATTTTCCATCGAAGGTGAATTGGGGGATCCCCAGTGCCCAGCACTTAGTAATCACTCATTAAATACTGGCCACATGATGCAGGGAATGGTCTGCCAATCTTCTGAATCCAGAAACTCAGGGGGAGTCTCCGGTGATTTTGTCAAATGAATAATCTAATCACGCAGGGCAGGCTGGCCCATTTAGTAGATAGCATCAGCTCTGATCACCTCCTCTGTGCCCTCTAGTAAGGCCAGTCTGAAAGCTCTGTGATATCCTCTGTGGTGTTCGAGGCCCACGCTGCTCTCCTCACCTTCGCTTTCCGGTCTGTGATGGTGAACTCCACTTCCTGCCGTGCCTTCTCGTCCTTCCACGCCTGCAGTTCCTTATGGAATTGCTGTAGGAGTTCCTGTCGGTGCACCTGCGGCCCGGGACCAGGAGAGAGAAGACCAGGGTCTGGAGCGCCTGCAGCCTGACCCGGCCTGGGGCTGTGCATAGGCCCTCCCTTCTTCCAGGGGCTGGCCATTAGCAAGGAGCAGGTCAACAGAACATACTCCATTTCAGGGACACACTGATCCAAAAAGATAGCAGCCACTTCAAGTGTTCAAGGCTTGCCAAAAGAAAAAAAAAAAACAAACCCATGTAAGTAGAGCTCAGACCCAATCAAAACGCAGTCTGAACAGACACGATCACACTGCCACGGTCTGCTCTGGCCTTGCCACCTTCCTCTGCTGAATGGTGAGAAAACCCAGGTGGAATGGAGCGGCCTTGGCTGAGCTACTCTCAGCTGGCACCCGAAGTCCCTCGGGAGACCCCTGGGACCCTATAGCTGCAAGGTACAGGTAGAGTCTGGGCCACTGACCCAATTAAAGGACGTGGTCTCACTGGCTCTGGAGGTGTTCCCAGTTACGGCCCTGAGAGGGGAGCTAGCAGTCCGTCCCTGAGTCTTAGAAGGGTACTAGCCACGAGGCGGAACCCAACCTAGAGAAACACGGCTGAACCGAGACTTCCGGCCCGCTGAAACCCTGAACGGAAACAGACGTGTTCCTGCTTCCTGCTTCCTGCTTCCTGCTTCCTGAGTGGATTCTGATCGTCTCATCCATCGGAGAGACGACTCAAGCAACTTCATCATCAGTTAAGACTCAGAGATACTGAGCTCGTTTTCAACCTTACTTTCAGTTTCACCGAGTGATCTGAGTATTTCATGTGCTTTAAGGCAATGCACTGCACCCTCCGGAACTGCCCCACACTGTAAGGCTTGGTGCCTGTTGCTTGCTGCAACACCGCCCCCCTCTGCCAGGGCCTGGGCTCCATCTCATCTTCTCTCTGGGGCGGGTCCTACCTGGCATACCAGCTCCATGCTGTAGAAGCTGGCATGTACCGAGGCCTTCAGGGTCACCACAAATGGGACCGTCTCTTCCGGAGCCACCTTCCCTTTCAAGGGACTCACAGACACCTGTAGATTTGGGGAAGGCGCTTCTGCAGTTCCACAGGGAGCAGGTGGGGAGGGCAGGCTCGGTCTGCAGTTGTGGACGCAGGGAGCACTCACCTCTCCGAAGTCTAGAGGCCTCAGCTGCCAGGCAAAGACAACTGTCTCCTTCTTGGAGATGTTGTTGAGAAACAGCAGGCGGCTGCATTTGCTCTGTGCAGGAATGTTCCCCAGGGAGATGTGACACTGGGACAGGAAGACGATCTGTGGGTGGAAACAGCACAGCAGCCACTTTGGGAGGTGAAGAAATAATAAGCATAGGAACTATTCCCAGTTCCCGACGACCTTCAGCAGGCCAGGTACCATGGCAGATGATTTACATGCCTTCTATCCTCCTAATGGCCACATGATACATTGCTTTTCCCATTTTATAGATGTGCTATTAAGATTCTGAGATCACAAATACTTTTCCCAAAGGTTTCTCACAATGCACCCCATCCCCGGCACTGTACACCCAGTCTCATTCTGAAGCCTGTAATTTAGGTGTGGAAGGGCTTGGAAATCAAAATGCTCTTCGAGAGGACAGAACTAACGCCAACATAATTTGGCTCTCTGAAGGATGGTTGTTCACAAATGTGTGATCAGCAATTAGCAACTCAGGGCACATAACAGGGGCTGTCTTACAGGTATGCCTGGAAAGACGGAGGCCATACAGAAGGGGCACGTTCTCTCTGTCCCTGCCCTGAGTGCCACCAGGGCTGGGATTTAGTCTGACTCTTCTCTGTGTCTCTGGGGCATCCATAGGCTCATCCTGCAGGAGGAGTCCAGCAAGGGTAGGGGTGGAAGGGTGGATGTGCGGGTTGGTAGTGACTGGATGGGTACAGGGAAGGGTGGATGGAGAAGTGGGTGGGTGGGTGGATGTGTGGATGAGAAAATGGGCATGTGAGTCAATGGACAAATGATGGGTGCCCGTGTTGGTAGGTAGATGGATTGGGGTAGATGAACAGGTCAGACTTCCCAACTGTGAGGGGTGTGAGAATGGACATAGCATTATTGAGTTCAATGTTTTCCAGCAAAATCCATGTAGGTCCAGAAGAGGGTCTGTTTTGTATGAACATAATGCCTTGGAGCCCTTGAATCCCCCCTTCCGATACTGTGTCCAGAGAAGAGAAGTGGTCACCCTAAGGCAGTGACTTGAGCAGGAACACCCGTGGGCACTAGGTGTCAGGGCAAGCCTCTCAGGAGCGGGGGCTGTCTCCTACATCTGAGAAGGGCTGGTTCCAGTCTTCTTCTCTGCCTCCCTTCCTTCTCAACTCCGATTTCTTTCCTAGCCCCCCCGCCCCCCAACCCCTGCACTGCACACTGTAGACCTTCAGGATCCTCCAAGGCCTCAGACCTCCCCAGTTCCCTTCTCCCGACCTGTCCAGGAACCATCAGCCTAGTGTGTGTGGCGTTGTCCCACGAGGAGATGTTGTGGAATGGGGCTGTCTCCCCCATGACATGAGGGTCATAGCCCACTCCATGGAAGCGGATGACAGCTGAGTTCCATCCCAGGATGTGTATGGGCACATCCACCTGGGAAGTTAGGGAGGTGGGGGAAGGGACTGGTGAAGAACGAGGCGAGGAAGCCATCTCCAGCCCCCACACTGTATGATCCCAGGGCACTGCTCACTGTGTAGGTCTTGGCCTCGATGGGCGAGAAGATCCATAAGATTTGGGCAGTTGTGCCTGGCTGGATCTCCCCTCGGGGGTTGAGGCAGGAGAAGATGGGGTGATTGAAATTTTTCCCCTGGACTTGCGACAGGATGTTGGTCTGGATCTGGTATGTCACGGGCACAGAACCACCGTTATACAGCTCATACATCTGCAGGGGCAGAAATGGGAAACTCCATCGCAGCTCCGAGCTGCAGAGAGCCTGGGACTCTGTGCCCACTGTGGAGGGCAGGCTGATCTTCGTGATGTCATCCTTACAGCTCCAGAGCTTCCCTAAATACCTAGGCTTTCCCTGACAGCTTGATCGCCCAAGTATGTAACTTACATTCAGCCTATATTTGAGGATCATCAACAATCCTTACGTTACTCGCCCTCAGTTGCCTTTGTCAAGTTATGAGGGGACACCAAGGCTAGTGTCCCTAGGGTTGAAGTGTAGGGAAATGTCCAGGCAGGCACCACCCAGAGCCTCATCACTTTCCAGGCTCTCCTAGTCATGTTCTAGATCTGCCACTAGAGGCAGCCCTGCTTAACAGGGGGTAAGGGAGAAGGGGGTTCTGAGATCCCCCAAAGTTGGGGGTCACAAAAAGTCCTGGAAGAAACCAAAGATTTTTCTGGTCCGACGCTTCATTTTAGAGATGAGAAAAGGGAAGTCAGAAAGAGTAGAGTCCCTCCAGACCCCGTCTCCCCTCTCTTGGCTGCTGAATGTGCTGTTTCTCCTGAACTCTGAGAGCCAGACCTGGCATCAACTTCTACGTGATGACCACTCTTGGTTGTCTCTGAGGTTTCTCAAATTTGGCCCAAAACAACCACTTTAAAGCTGATTCTTCCCCTTAGTTTATCTCCTTTTAGCAAAGGGCACTGGCATTCCCGGTGACTCAAATCAGAATCCAACACATTCTAATCCCTGCCTTTCTTTTTCTTCTACGATCCAATCTCCAACAAGTCCCAGAGCTCTGCCTCTAAAATGTCTGTTAGTCTGTTCATATCTGTCCATTTTCAGTGCCTTCTTGTGGGTCTTGTCCACCTGCATTATCTGTCGTCACTACAGGAATGGAAGAGGAAACTTGCAGGTTTTGGGATTTGGTGGGAAGCATAATGGGTGTCCTCATTCTAGATTTGAGGGCACTTTCCACTGTCTACCTTCAGGGTCATAGCAGGGTGGTCTGCTCTTTCTGGAAAGCTCCACGGGGACACATAAGGTTTTCCCTTCCTTTTCTAGAGTCTGGGCCTCTACAGGCTGGGGAATGATTAGCCTTGGGAGGGGCTTCTGAGATGCCACAAGGGTAGAGGGTGATATAGGAAAGTGAATGGTCTCAGGTGCAGAAAGTCCATTTCTTTCCTTGAAACACAAGGGTTTCTACGTTAGAAACTCCAGAGCTGTGAGATGTTTGAGAAAATACTGTATCCCTCGCTTGGAGATTTCCACTGCACATTTTCAGAGCAAAAGAACCCGATTCCCTCCAATGCATACAGAAAATTCTAGAGTTTTGTGAGCATTCACATTCCACACTCCAGAAAGACATCCTTCTTGAAGCAGTGATTCTCAAACTGTGGCTGAGACTTATTAGTGAGCAGGTCATGAAATGAATGCATAGGACATGTCCAGAATATTAAAGCAAATGGAACAGTGAAATAAAAAAGAACATCAGAGTCTTTACATGTGGTAGCGTGCTAGTGAGGTGTGATGTTTTCTTTCAGTTGTGTGTGTTTGTGTGTGCTGGGTTCCTCCCCAAAACACGCCAGCATGGTTCACAGCCAAGAGCGTCTGAAGATCTCCAGGCTAGAGGAAGGAGTCGCTGCTTTTGCACACAACGAAGCCAGGCACAGGGTTGAGCAGCGGGCACCAGGAAGCTGGGGTCTCTCCCAGGTGCCCCATCTCAGGGCTCAACCTGTGGCCCCCGTTCATAGAGTGAGGGCTTCTGGATGGCAGAGTCTTTGTCACCTGTCAAAGTCCTTTGTAGACACACAGAGATCCACTCAAGGCCTCTTTTGACCCAGACAACAAAGACCACTGACCTGCCTCGGGGGCAGTGTGTCGCCGATGGGGACAGGGATGAACTGGTGGCTAGTGGAGGTGAAGTGCACGTACTTCTGCTCCAGCTTCACTGTCACACCTATGAAATTGAGCTGCAAGGAGAAAGGCCGTGAGCAGCAGCCTCCCCCACAGGACCCAGGCGAGGTCTGGACCCCAGCTCCCTGGAGAGCGCCATTCTCTGCTTCTCTCTTGGTTGCCCAGGGCAGGACCAGAGTGGTGGGGCCTCACCAGGATCTCCCGGCCATGCGACACCTTGAAGAGCACTGGAAGGCGATCAGTGCCAACGAACAGGTGACTAGAAGGAAGGAGACAAGTCCGAGAGTGAGGGGTAGAGCCCTGGGATAGGTGGGAGAACACATGATCACGGCACACTGTGGTTTTGAGCCAGCGAGTCCTTGGGATCATGAAGAAACCCCTGAGATAGGACAAGAAGGAAATTAAACTTCCTGTGCAGGGGGAAGGTAGGAACTGTCTCAGGGTACCTGGGAGTCACACAGGACCAGGACTCAGGGGAAGGAAGGTCTCTAGGATCAGAAGTGCAGGGCTGGCGGTGGGAAGAGCACCTGTATTTTAACTCCACCATCTGCTCCTGCCCAGGATTCAGGCTGCCAGCCTTCGGACTGATGGAGAAGATGCAATTGTCCTGCACGCGCATTTGGTGCAGCTCAGTGCTGCTGAAGTCTGCTTGCTCTGCCCACAGCTCCAGGTCGACCTGCTGGTCACTTGGAAAGAGGAAGGCCCTGGGAGAGGGGAGCAAAGCAGGAGTTGATCATGCAGAGCCTCAGTCAGACAGAGAGGTGGGGGCTTTGAGCCCCAGGCAGGGAGAAAAGAGGCCTCCTCACACCTCCTCCACGCATCCTCCCATTCGGCCAGCTGTGCCAGGTGTGGTGGAGCAGACGTGTGTTTTGTGGAGTCTCATGTCATAACGGCCCCTCAAACAGGAGGGAACCCACAGAAGCAGGAGGACTCCACCGCCCTGCATGCCTCCGCCCTGCTGGCCTCCCTCGTGCATCTGAGGCCCCTTCCAGTCCTGGCTCCAGCACACCGTGTCCTTGTCTTTAAGTTGGTACAGGTGGGGTCCTAAAGCTCTTTGCCTCTCTGCCCGTCTCCCTGGGCTGTAGGTCTAGCCGGTCTGCTGGCTCCCAGCCCTGCCACCAGGGCACCTGGAAGGCTGCTCCTGGGCTCCGTGAATTTCTGTCCTAAGATTGAGGAGGCCCTGCCTAGGAAGCCTCTGGAAAGTTTCAATGACTTAAGTGCAAAAGGGCAAATGGCGCACCCTGGTGGCCAAGTGGTGGGAGCGGTTCACATAGTCAAGGCTACTTGTTTGTTTTGGGGGGCTGATGGGGAACAGTCAATATGAACAACTAAACATAACAAATAAAAAATGCTTCTCCCCCCCTCTCTCTTCCTGCCTGCCTCTGCTCGCCTTCATTCCTGCCTTCACCTTTCCTTTAAAAAAAAGAAAGAAGGCATAATGGCATCTGATATCTGTAAGAAATCTCCCTCCCCTTAAATGAAAGGCCCTGTGTCTCCCCAGCCAAGAGCCTTCCCAGGGGGTAAGGGGAGGGCGCGGGGCACTGGTTTGGCTCCCAGGTTCCTCAGCCCCTCCCACTTGGGGTTCTCACTCCCTCCTGGCCGCAGCCTGCAGACCAGGCCCACACTCCCTGGTCTTGGAAGGAAGAAAACCTTGGGTCTGTTCTTTATGAGCTCAGCAGAGACTGGCTAAAAATGTCAAAAATAGCCTTCTAAGAAATGGAGTGGAAACACAAGAACACAAAAAGCCTAGGAGAGTCAAGCCTTCCAAGGAAGGTTCCCTGTGCTTGGAATCCTGGAATAAGCACGGACCGCCTTCCTGCACCTCAAATGATCTCCTCACGGACAGGCTCAGCTCAGCCGGCATGCTGCCTGGTTTTCCAGAAACCTGGATGCTCTCCACACAGAGTGTGAGCTGGCTTGCCCTTACACAAACACACACGTATGCACACCCAGCGAGATGCCCTGCTCCTTGCCAGCACACTGGTCAATACCGGTTTTCCTGCCCCCACCCACCCCTGAGCTGGCTGGGGAGTGGGGCTGGCCCTTGGCCAAAGAGCTCAGCAAATGGTGCCTTGGGTACCCCAGGGAGGCCTGGGCCCTCCTCCCCAGGCCAGCAGCCTCCCTGCCGAACTTTCTCATTTACTCAGGGCCAGGAGGCCTCAGTTACTCACAGTCCTGGCCCTCCCCAGATAGAAGCCACCTAAGGAATAGGCAGCCCCATCTCCCTCCACTCACAGAGGGGCGGGGCCTTTGGATCTCCTGCTTTCAAGCAGCCTTGGCTCCATCTACATGCCCGCTGTCCCCCACCCTCAACCCCCTCACACAGGAGATCCTGAGATCTCACGCTGTGATCCTGAGATCACAGAGGCCCCTGCCTGCATGCTTTCACTCTCATCCACCCACTGCCAGCCCAGGCTGGGCCCCTCTCTCCCAAACCTGACCCAGACGGGACACTTCTTTCTCACCTCTTAGCCAAGCCAAGTTGGAAGTCAAACATCAAAAGTCTGCTAGGAAATGAAGGCTCGTGGCAGAGGCAGGGAGGAAGGACAAGAAAAAGCCTGGCATGGAAACAGGATGTTTACTGGGCCCAGCTCAGGAAGTGGCAAGCCTGGCAGGCTCAAGCGTCCAGGCCTGGGGCCGCTGGGAGCAGAGAAGCACAGCCCGCCCTCCGGCCAGCCTCCATCCTGCTGGGGCCCCAAGAAGCTGGCCACGCCCCTTGGGGCAGCCATGCTCCCTGAAACCAGGTCTCTGTCCTTCACCACCTGGGCCCCAGACGGGTCCAGCCACCACTGACCGGTGCTCTGCCAGGGGTGCCCCAAGGCCTAGCGTGCTGCCTGCTGCACAAGGGCAGCTAAGGTGCTCCCTCACTGACTGCTGGTGGAGGCAGGGGCTTTGGAGTGTGAAAAATCTGGGTTTGAACCTGACTCTGCTTGTTAATGATGGCTGGTCTTGGCTGAGTCCTTAGCCTCCCAGGGGAGAAGGAATCAGAGAGCAGGGCGATGTCCCGGGGTGGTGTGACGCCTGGAGGACATAGCGCCTCATAAACATCAGGCCAGCGCAATGGATACCTCTCATTCATATGCCCGTGCTTCTCCATCACGGCCATTCTGAGCCCACTGACAGGTCTCAGTCATTGAAAGGTCTGCATACTGCAGGGAGGCCTTGGTCTGTCCCTGGCCAACACACCCCCTCCATGGGGGCCCCCACTCTGCACAGATATCAGGCAGCCAGGTCTACTACCACCCAGAGAAGGCCCCAGCCCCCTGCACCGCTCCAAGTCAGTCATACCAGTCCAGGGGCACTAGCCCCCGGTTCTTCAGGCCTAGGAGCACCACAGATGGGGGGGACTCAACCGGCGCAGCCCCAAAATTGAAGTTGAGCTTCAGAGGGGTGAAGACAGGGGGAATCTGGCTCGTGCTGTGTGGAGCAGAGAAATGGGTTCAGAGAGAGGGGCGGCAATGGGGGGCCCTCCCAGGTGGGCACTGATCTCCCCACCCCACAGGTGAGAGTGGAGAATCTGGGACTCCCTGTGGGGACGGGCCAGCACTTCAGCCTCAGGCCAGTCCCTGCCTTCTCCAGGCCCCTTCAAGGATGAGCAAGAATTTGGGGGTGGGGTGGGGAAATGGGGAGCTGGAGGTGTAGGCAAGAAGCTCCAGAACACTCCCAGATTAGCCCCGCCTCCCCCTCCAGCTCACCTGTGCCGGGTGGGCACCTTATAGGTGAGCTCGTGGTGGGTGGGCTCTCGCTCCAGGTAACTATTGAGTGTGCCCAGGGAGAAGAGATGCCACAGGAGCTTCCGGCTGATGCCCGCGGCGCTGCCCATGGTGCAGGCGTCCAGGATGCAGAGTAAGGGGTACACGGCCGTCAGGGAGACACGACACAGCTCCTGTTTCTCCCTGACCTTTTTGTCTGAGGAGGGACAGGCAAGACAGAGCAAGTGGGCTTCCCTCCCAGCTCCCCTGGTGGGCTGAGGCCGAGGACACGGGACCCTCAGGGAGCAGTGACTGTCTCCAGGGCTCTGGGACAACAGCTAACCCTTGTCTGACACTTTCTACCCTCTGGACACTGTTCTAAGTGCCTCAGACACACCATGGTTTTCAACAGGCACCGTAAGTTGCATTCAAACTAAGTCTTACTGAAAACTCTGCAGAGATATAAATTATATTCTACAAAAGTAACTGTTTTTTAAAAAAAGAAAAGTGCAGGCAGGAATGAAAGCAAGTAGGCAAGCAAACAGGAAGAGAGGAGGGAGAAACCTTTGGTTTAGCTGTTCTTCTTGGTTGTTCTGTCCTGCCCTGGGACGCAAACCTGAGTCCTTGGGATGTATGTGGATTGCACTCGGCTGGAGGCAGTAGACCTAACCACCACTCAACCAGGGCCTGCAAAATTCAGCCTTTTCACACATACAACATATACATATAACACATACAACAGTGATGCTTCTTACAGGCATAGGTCTGTGTAACCATCACCAGTATCATCACTTCAAAAAGAAACCAAGGTATGCGCTGGTGGAGTAGTGGTTTAGTCAACCACCTCTGGCGGAGGCGCAGTCCACGTATATCCCGAGAACCTGGGCCAGGGAGAACCACTGAGATGTATAACCTAATAAAAATAAAGTGCTTCTTCCTCCTCTGTCTTCCTGCCCTCTGGCCCATTCACCTTCGTTCCTACCTGCACCTTTCCTTTGAAAAGAAAAAGAAAGGAAGAAACCAAGTAGCTATCAGCCCCGATGACTAATCTACTCTCTGTCATTACAGATGTGCCTGTTCTGGACATGCCACACACATGGATCCTAAGGCACGTGGCTTCTCGTGGCTGGCTGCTCTCACTCCGTGTGATGCTTTTGGGTCCGTCCCTGTGGTAGCGCCTCTGTTTCCATCCTTTTTCTTGCCTGCTCACCATCATTAGCCTGATTAGATGAGGAAATTGAGGCACAGGGAGGCTGAACGACTTGCTAAGATTACAGGGCTAATAAGCACTGGGCCAGCATCCAAGCCCAACTTACACTCGCAGCTGCCTCCGTGCTGCCCTGAACTCCTCCCAGCTCGCCCTGGGGTGGACAGGTCACAGCTCCATTTCACAGAGGAGAAAACTGAGGCCAGGGTGCTGAGGATGAGTCCCAGAGCTGGTCACACAGCTCCAAACTCTCCACAAGTCCTCTAGAGCTCAGACCCGGACCCCCACGGACCGGAGGTCAACTTGAGGCACCACACACACCAGATACCCAGAGGTCACCCGAGCACGCTCACACCCCAAGTGGCCCAGGTACCTCTTTGCGAGAGGAGAGAGTAGCTGATGATCCAGGAGTACTGGGACCGACGCTTGGGACAGGCGATCAGGCAGATGGTGGCCTGGGACCGAGGTGGCATGCTCCCCTCTGTCTGGCCCAGCTGCAGAGCTGCTCAGGGATGGCCCGTGCGGTCAAGGGCAGAGGAAGCTCTCAGTACAGGCCAGGGAGGCCCGGCTTCACTTCCTACCCCTTCCTACAGATTCTCCTCTGAAGCAGGAAATAGGGACAAGAGTCCCTCTCAGACCAGGAGATAAGGGACCCCACTTCTCTGTGTCATGGGCACCTGAGCAGCACTTGGCTCCACCTAGCACGTCTGTGAGGTAGGTGTCACCAGTTATCTCCTTTTACCTCTGGAGAAGCTGAGGCCCAGAGAGGGCGATCGCTCGCCTAAGGCCACACAGCTAGAAAGTGAACACACCAAGTGTTAAGTGATGCTCACCTGTCCCCAAATAAGGTCTAGTTAACCTGTCTTTACCTGGAGCCTCTCACTGCCCACCTGCCCATCCCCAGGCCCAGGCCGGGCGCACACCAGGGGCATCGCTGTCGCTGTCCTCAGGGCTGCACTGCTCCAGGAACAAGTGGTAGTAGAGGGTGCAGTCGCCCCCGTTCAGGAGCTCCAGCATCTGGGACTGCTTGCTGTTGACCAGAACGTTCCCAAAGTCCAGCTCCTTGTCCTTTGCCTGAGGGCCAGAGTCAGCCAGCCCTGGGCTGGGGAGGCTCTCACAGGTCCGTGACCCCAGCTCTCCCACCCCTATACTCAGAGAATCCCCAGGAAAGTTCAGGGGGATGGGCCAATGGGCCAGAGGGCTCCCATCCCCTGGGGTCAGGCACCCTGGGGCCCTCCCTCCCACCCATGCCTAGGCTTTCACTGCCCACCCACCCGCCAGGGCTCCCCACTCACAGAGAGGCTGCTTCTTAGGCCGATGCCCACCAGCCGGAGCACATAGTGGGTGGTGGCTGGGGGCTTGATGCTGGAGGGCAGACTGGCTTCCCAGACCCACATTCCTACTCGGAACAGGTACTTGGTCTCCTCCAAAGGGCTGAAGGTCCACGTCAGCATCTGGGGAGCCAGAGGTTACCTCAGCATGGAGGCCTGGCTTGGGGGGCCCCCCACTGCCCAGGCTCCTGATGCCCGGAGGTCTGACTGCAGGACACCAAGCTCTGGTACCCCTTCCCGTGGTTTCCCGGTGCCAGGCACTCTCTGCACATCTTATGAGCCCTCCCACAAGGAGAGTGGTGTCAGCTTAGGTGTCCGATGAGGAACTGGGAAGTCAGAAACGTGGGGTGACCTGCCCAAGGTGACTGAGTTGGTGGGACACTAGGCAGGAGAGGGCTGTGAGCTTGAGGCTGACTCTAGTGTGTGTGCTCTCTCGTCCCTCAGACAACCTCCTCTGGACTCTTAGAGACACTCCCCCAACCAGTCTCTCAGGCCCTAATCCAGGGATGGGAATCTGCTTTTAGGGTCCCCACCCGTGCCCCTCCAAACTGACCCTGGGGCCTCATAGAGTCCCCCTTCCTCCCTCATTAATGAAGCCTCCATTCAACCCCATATCCAGCTGCTCCAAACCACCTTCCGGTGATCTCACGCCTTTGGGGAGCATGGATGGAGAGGGACTGCCCCGCCCCACTGGCCTCAGAAACTCCAGCACCCCCTAGTGTATGGGTTCAGTAAATGGCGTTTTCTTCTCTAATTTCCAGTCTTCCTTAGGGGTGGGGATGGTGCTGATGGTAACCTTCATACCCCTCCTATGGGGCTCAGGAAGTGACAGAGGTTGAGGGGCAGGTGCCATGTTAGGCCTGGCCCCTGGGAGGTGTGAGTAAGAGGTGAAGATGTAGACATGTTGCTGGGACCCTACCCAGCCCTCGAAGTGGGGGCACTCACAAGGCTCTCGTTGGGTTGGATGACCCCCGCGGCGGGCTGGACGGCCAGCGTCTTTCGGTGCTGCTGGGAAACCCTCCACTCAAACTTCAGGGGCAGACGCGAGGGGTTGCGGAAGGTGAAGAGACTGGTGGAGGAGCAGCCCACCCAGGTGGGCTTGAAGAAGACGCTTTTACAGGTGTCCAGCTGCAGCTGCAGCGGCTCCTCCCGGCTCTGCATGCTCAACTCCTGGGGCCGGAGGACAAGGGCCCGCAGCCTGACCTCAGCCCGTAGCCCTGACTCCCCCAGACATCCAAGGAGCCACAGAGAGACTGCCTTGCCCTCTTGGAGAGAACAGTAAAATGCCCTGCTCGCCTGGGCAGATTCTGTCAAAAGCAGAGTAAGCAGTGGCTGGCCCGGGAAATGGTTCTGGAGAAGGACTCGGGGACTGAGAGGCGGTATACAGACCATTTCACGGGCCTGACTGGGTCCATCACCCAGGTCCCAGACACCTCTCTACCACGCGGATATGGGTCTTAGGTGCCCCTGCCCTGCTCCTTTCTGTGGGACCCTGGACCCTTGTCACAGACCCCAAGAGGTAGACAGATAGGGCCCTGAGTGGCAGGAGAGGTGCTCACAGACATAACCGCTCTCCCTGCTGAGCCATCTGCTGGCAGAGGAGCAGCACCTTGGCTGCTTTAGGGGAGATTTAGGGTCAATTCCAGACTCTGAAAAGGGAAGGCTGACTCCCAAGGACCCTGCCCCCTGCGCTTGCCTCCTACCTTGAGATACTGGGGGAAAAAATTGAACTGCAAGTAGAAAATGTGCTGCCTCCAGGAGGTGCCCCTGGGGCAGGTCGAGACAAGGAGGATCTGGTGGGCCCCAGGGCCCACGAGGCCTGAGGTAGGCCGCAGAGAGATCTCTGAGTTGCTCTTGGGGGTCAAGGTGAAGGTCAGCATCATGGAGCCTTTGTTGATGAGAAGCAGACTGCGGTAGGAAATTTCACCGGAGCGTACTGCAGGGAAGAGCTGGGGCCGGAGAGAAGAAGACACGAGCTTAGATCTACCCCACCCAACCCCAACACACACTCAGGGAAGTCTATTGGCTTGGGTGGGGCCGTCCCCAAGGACATTCAAGATGCCTCCATGCATCCCAGCCAACACCTGGGAGAAGGGAATGGAGGGTGACCACAGTCTGGCACCAAAACATGCTTCTGTCCTCCAGCGACCTCCATACCGGGAGCTGGGGTGGTCCCAGGAAATGGCCTTGGGAAGCCCATGCCTCCAAGACCTTCTCTCAAGGTTAAGTAGACGTTCTTTCGTTTTAGGATGCCTTCAACTCATCCTTCAGAGAACCCGCTTTCAGAGATCCTGGTCTCTGGTGAAAGCAGAGGTCCCAGAGGACCCACACTCTGATAAAGGGGAAGCCCTAGTGACCCCAGGTCCAAACACTCCTGAAGCATCTGAGAGGTGGCCGGCACTGGGGTAAGAGCTGAGCAGGCTCCCCATCCGGCAGGGGCAATAAACACGAGTGCATGGGGCATGTGAGAGCAGCACGGGTCCAGAGTCTGCTAGGCTGCGGGAAGGGTCAAAGCTGCTGGGAGGAACTGACCAAGGGAAGGGGCAGTGGGAGATCAACTAGAGAACCCTGTGCAGCCAGGGAGGGCTTCGGAAAGGGCAGCCTTGATCTGGATTTCAGGGGTGTAGTCGATTTGGGATTAGAGGGCTGAAGTGTAGCTGGAGGGGGTTGTGCGGAATCACCCCCAAGCACACTGTTCAAAAGTGGCATCTTTCCAGCAAGCTGAGGTCTGAGAGTAGTTAGATGGATGTAAAGACTGACCCTGGTAAAGGAAACTGGGAAAGAAGAGGGCAGAGCTGGAACCTGGTGATCTGACTCAAGGTCAGTGCTTTTAAACACTGTATCTGACTGCTGCTCAGAACAGACAGGGCCTCCCAGGGCCCTTCAGAGAGGCTGGGGGTCATGAGAGCCTGAGGAAGGGGCGAAGTCAAGGGGCCAGCTCTGCAATCCCCTGGAGGCTCCCCCGGGGAAGCCACTCAGGTGAGGGTGGTTGGATTCCTAGGAGGCGCTCAGCTAACAGGACACAGGCAAACGACGGACGATGGCGCTGGAGAGCCGGCACCTGAGCACTTCACAAGAATCAGGGAGGATCCCACGGTCCAATCCGTAGACTCTCCCCAGCCCTAGTGCCGTGGCCCCAGAGAGAGTCCTAGACTGGCCCAGAGACCCAGCGATGGGAGGTGGGGACCATCAGAGAGGAAGCTGGGATGCATGTGTGAGACATCAGAGGGGTGAGGGAGCTGCAGATGACAAGCTCCCCATCCCACCTCCACTGCTGCTGGGCCCACGCTCACCGTGGGGGCTTCCAGAGAGTAGCGGGGGATGTGATGTTCCAGGGCAGCCCCGTAGCTGTGGCCTAGAGCCCGGACCAGCAGACACCAGGATGGACACACGGTGCAGTCTTCCTCGATATTGTTGTAGCTCTGCAGAACCTGTGGGGGTGGGACCCACGGACACACTCAGAGCTGAGTCCCACCCTGAGGGGCTCCCAGCTTGCTCCCCCTGCACTGCAGGTGTCCCACTGGGCACAGGAGGGGGGCTCCCTGAGGGCAGTGTGGAGAAGAAGGGGGTCATACAGCCCTCCGGCTGTGCACCAAGCCTGCTGCTGGCACCGAGGAGGCTGCTGTCCTCAGAAGCGGCCTGGGGTGGGGAGCAGCGCTCATCCCGTAGGAATGTGCCCAGGGCAGCACTGGCCAATGGAAACACAACATGAGCCCAAACTCAAGTCACAAATGTTACAGCAGCTATTGACAAAGGGAAACCTGAAATTCCTGTCAATAATATAATTTACACAAACCCCTCCCCCTGAGCCAAAGTCTTAACCATTTCCAGCCATCACGAATAGCTAAGTGATGTGAGGCATTCTGTCCTTGGGGGCTGCCTTTGAACTCCAGTGAGCATCATGCCCGTGCCATGCCGCCACACATCTCGGTTTGGACTTGACACACTTCAAGTGCTCGGTGACCACTAGTGGTTGGTGTCTGTGTCCCATGGCACAAGACTTAAGAGCCTAGAGCCTAAAAATCTGATGCTCGGCCTCTGCAGAGCCAGGGGGCCAGCATCATAGTCCTAGGAGCCTCCACTTCCCACCCTACCCAACCATTACAATGGAGGCCACTACAAACTCGGTTTGGGGACATTCTCATCAGGCTGCAAGGCTGTAGAGGAAAAGGCCAGGCTCAGAGACATTAAGTGGCTAGCCTATGGTCACACAGCTTGTAAGAGACTCTGAACTTGACTGCCCGGCTGTAAGTGTCTCTGAGTCCAGTGGTCTGACCACGAAGAAGAAAAGTAGGATTGGCAGGACAAGAATGAAGGCACAGGACTGTGGAGATAGGGAGGGAGAGAACAACATCTGGGACTAAGAGGCTGGGATGGGGACAGTCTGTGCCTGGAGGTCACTTGCCAAGGGGTGCTGAGCTAGACGGCCCTCTCCCACACCTAATTACCCAGCGCCCTTGACTCTGTGGCCCTGGCTCCTGCCCACAGCTCCTTTAGCGCCCAACTTTCAACTTCAAGAACTAGAAGGCGCACCCTGGTGGAGTAGTGGTTAAGTCAGCTGGCCCCAAAGAAGCACAGTCTACACAAATCCCAAGGACCAGGGAGGGAACAGCCCATGTGAACAACCTAAAAATAAAATTAAGTGCTTTCTCCTCCTCTCTCTTCCTGCCTGCCTCCCAAAGTCTCCTTTATTCCTGCCTGCACCTCTCTTTAAAAAATTTTAAAAAAGAACCAGAAGAGGGGATGCACCCTGAGGTGGCCGAGATGGCTGGGGTGTGGACTACGTAAAGCCCTGTGACCTGGGTTCATTAGCCGCGTGGGTGAGCAGGAAACAAAAAACATACAACTAAATAAAATAGATTCTTCCTTCCTTCCTTCCTTTCTCCATCCATTCCTGCCGCCCTTAAAAAAAGTACATCGACAGTCAAGGTGCTGGCCTGGTAGGAACGAGTGTCACCTACTTCCTACAGAACCACTGGAATTCACCTACTTTCCAGAAACAAACACTGAGGGAAAGTCCCAGAGGCTACAGAGACCACAGCTGCAGTCACCACCACAAAAGGTAAGCGAACAGGTCAAGGTTCAAACCTACACAGCAGACTTGGGATTAAGGCTGTGGCAGAGTGGGCAGAGTGGGTCAGAGAAGAACCAGGCATTCTGGAGAGTTGCTCCAATAGCAGAGAACCCACCCAGTGGGACCAAGACACAGAACTAGGGAAAAGGGTCTTGGCACAGGGTGGAAGGAGAACCAGTGACTCAGTGGTCTGAGGGGGAGCCCCTGCCAGGAAATTACACTGGGTGCCACCATAAATGGAAGGCAGCTAGGGGAATCCCCCACCTCTATCCCTCCCACCATATTGCCCTGGAGTCACAGGGCTGCCCACTGGAAACCCTGCCCCCTGATTTAAAGGACGAAGAGAGTCGCCAGGAGGGAGAGCCTTCAATGCTACCCACTAGCACCACCCATGGTTGGAGGCAGAACTGCAGCCTGATTGCTGATTGTGGGCAAATGACAAGGTGGTTGTTACCATTTGGACCTGGGATGCCAGGGGAGGGCTCTACATGCCCCACATGAACTCCAACCCTATAGACTGAACTCTTGGGCTCTAACACAGGATCCACCTAAGAACTTCAATAAATTCAACCACAGGTAATGCAACAAAATTCAAGAATTCCCAGTGCTCAAACCAAGATCTAGGCTTATCTAGTGCAAGTCAACACCCTACACAACATCATCACTGCAGGGAAACCTATTCCACAGAAACATAAACAAAGTACCAACTTGAGTGAAGACACAGAAAAACATATGTGAAATGATAGATCTAATTAAAACCCCAGGGAAAATCTGAATACAATAGACATCTGCAAACTACCTGAGGATGAACTTAGGGCAACAGTGATAAACACACTCATGAAAATTAAGAAAACAATAGAAGAAGAAAAAGAGAACAACAGAAGAGAGAGAGAAGAAATGAAAAAGATATCAAAGAAATGAAGAGCACGATGGCTGCATTAGGAAACTCACCTTCTTTCAAAATACAAACAAAAGTTCAGTCAATCATTGGAAGATAATCCTACAGTCAAATGGCAACCAAAAAAAATTCAAGAACAGTCATACTTACATCAGATAAAACAAACTTCCAACTAAAAAGCATAACAAAAGACAGAGATGGACATTATAATGACTAAAGGGTCAATCTAACAAGAATACATAATGCTTATTAACATTTTATGCACCAAATGAAGGAGCATCAAAATATATTATGCAAGCATTATTAGAATGGATGAGAGACAGACTGCAACAGAATAATAGTATGAGACTTCAATATCCCACTTGCAACAATGGGCAGATCAACCAGGCAGGAAATTAACAGGAAAGCAACAGCTTTAAATGACCATTTGGAACAGTTAGTTCTAATAGACATATACTGAATACTTCATCCAGTGATTACAGAGTTTACTTTCTTTTCAAGTGTCCATGAAACATTCTCAAGGATCGATCACAAAACATGTCTGAACAAATTTTAAAAGATTGAGATCATACCAAACATCTTCTCTGATCACAATAGTCTAAAACTAGAAATCAGCCTCCAAAAGAAAGCTGGAAGACCCCTTATTAATTGGAGGCTAAGCAACATGCTTCTGAATGACTCTTGGGTAAAAGAGGAAATCAAATAGGAATGTAAAAAATATTTAGAGACAAGTCAGAATGAACACACAAGCTACCAAAATCTATGGGATGCAGTGAAAGCAGTAGTAAGAGGGAAGTACATTGCAATCCAGACCTACCTCAAGAAACAAGAAAAAAAAATCTAATTCTACATTTAAAACAACTTGAGGAAAAAAGAACAATTAAATCAAAAAACAGTAGAAGAAAGGAAATAATCAAAATTTGAGCAGAAATAAATGAAATAGAAAACTAAAAGACAATCCAGAAGATCAATGAAACCAAAAAAGTTGGGTCTTTGAAAAAATGAACAAAAATTTCAAGCCATTGACTAGACTCACAAAAAAGGGAGAAACTCTCATAACTGGAATCAGAAATGAGAAATCAGAGGAGAGAGGTTACAACAGAAACCACAGAAATATAAAACATCATAAGGGACTAGTATGAACAGCCCTATGCCAACAAAGTGGACAACCTCTAGGACATAGACAGATTAAAAATAAAAAATACAGGCTAACAAGACTGGACCTGGAGGAATTGGAAAACCTGAACAGAACATTCACAAGCAAAGAAAGTGAAGAGGTAACTGAAAGTCTCCCTAAAAATAAAAACCCAGGACCAGATGGCTTTTACCATGAGGTTTACCAAAACTTCAGAGAATAATTAATACTTATTCTTCTCAAACGTTTCCAAAATATTGAAGAAGAGAACATACTCCCAAATACTTTCTATGAGGTTAACATCACAATGATACCAAAAGCTGACAGAGACGTCACCAAGAAAGAAAATTACAGACTAATATCTCTAATGAACATACATGCAAAAATTCTCAACAAAATATTAGCAAACCTAATCTACTAATACATTAAAAAGGTCATTCATCATGACCAAGTGAGAATTATCCCAGGGATGCAAGGATGGTTCAACATAAGTAAATCTATTAATGTAATACATCATATCAACCAGAGAAAGGAGAAAAGTCACATGATCATATCAATAGACACAGAGAAAGATTTTGACAAGATCCATTTATGATTAAAAAAACCCTGCATAAGATGAGGATAGAAGGTACATATCTCAACATAATAAAGGCCATATACAATTAACCCATGACCAACATCATAGTCAATGGTGAAAAATTGAAAGCATTTCTTCTAAGGTCAGGAACAAGGCAAGGCTATCCACTCTCATCACTGCTATTTAACATCGTACTGAAGATTTTAGTCAGAGCAAATAGGCAAGAAAAAGATATAAAAGGAATCCAAATTGGAAAGGAGAAAGTAAAACTATCATTATTTGCAGATGACATGAGTATATATATTGAAAACACTAAAAACTCCATCAAAAAACTGCTAGAACTAATCAATCAATACAGTAAAGTGGGAGCCTACACAATCAACACACAAAAAATGCTGCATTTTTATATGCAAACAACACGCTAGAGAAAAAAAATCAAGAAAACCACACCGTTTAAAATAGAAGTAAAAGGAATCAAATATCTTGGGATGTACTTAACAAAGGAGGTGAAAGACTTGTACAATGAAAACTACAAGTCCTTCTTAAAAGAAATAGAGGAGGCTATAAGGAGATGGAAAGACATCCCCTCCTCATGGTTAGGAAGAATCCACATGGTTAAAATGGTCATCTTACCTAAAGCAATATACAGATTTAATGCAACCCCATTAAAATCCCACAGACTTATTTCCAGGAAATAGAACCAAAAAAATCTTAAAATGTGTGTGGAACAACAAAAGACCCCGGATAGTGAAAGCAATTATGAGAAAAAGGAATGAATTCAGAGGGTTTACACTACCAGCCATTGAGCTATATTACAAAGCAGCAGTTATCAAAACAGTATGGCACTGGAATAATAACAGAGGCACAGACCACTGGAATAGATCTGAATCACCAGAAACGGATTCACACACATACAGTCAATCTACAACAGAAGAGCCACAAGCATAGATGGAGAAAGGAAAGTTTCTTCAGTAAACGGTGTTGGAATAACTGGACAGCCACATGCAAAAGAATGAAGCTAGACCACTCTAACACCACTCACGAAAATGTACTAGGTACTTGCACAGAAGACCAGAACCCATGAAATTCTTCAAAGACAACATAGGGAAGACATTCCATGACCTCAGCCTTAGAGAGATCTTTATGGACGCAACTCCAGCATCAAGGGAAACAAAAACAAAAATAAACAATTGAGGCTGCATCAAACTACAAAGCGTCTTCACAGTGAAAGAAAACATCACCGAAACAGACAATCCACTAGAAGATATTTGCATTTCATATTTATGACAAGGACTTAATACCTAAAGTACAAATAATTCATAAAACTCAATAATGGAAAAGCAGGCAATGTAGTAAAAAATGGGCAGAAGAATCAGAGACATTTTTTTTTCAGTTAAGACATACAGATGGCCAGCAGGCACATGAAAAGATGTTCCTCCTCCCTGGCTGTCAGGGAAATGCAAGTCAAAGCAACAGAGAGTTATCACCTTACACCTGAGAGACTGGCTATTATCCAAAAGTCTGGAAACAACAAATGCTGGTGAGGATGTGGAGAAAAGGGTACAATTTTGCACTGTTAGTGGGAGTGCAAATTGGTGCAGCCTCTATGGAAAACAGTTTGGAGATTCCTCAAAAAGTTGAAGATGGAAATCCCATATGATCCCGTCATTCCACTTCTGGGTATTTACCCGAAAGATACAAAAACTCTGATTCACAGAGATCTATGTATCCTTGTGTTTACTGCAGCCCTATTCAGAATAGTTAAGAACTGGAGATTACCTGAGTGCCCAACATCAGATGAATGGATAAAGAAGCTGTGGTGCATATACACAGTGGAACACTACACAGCCCTTAGAAGAGATGGAATCCTGTCACTTGAGTCAACATGGATGCATCTACAGGGGATAATTCTAAGTGAAATAAATCAAAAGCAGAAAGATAGATACCAGCTGAGCTCTCGCCCTAGAGGGCATGGGAGGGCCACATATGTGACTCATAGTCAGATGGACCAAGAAGTCCCTCAGCAAAGGCCAGAGGGCTCCTGAGCCTGGGGAAAGCTGTCATCCAGCTAAGAGGATATGGGGAAGAGCCTGCAGAGCTGGTACAGGAGGTGGGGGCCTACAGCATCCCTGTCACCCATCCACTCCCACCCTGCTTGGACCCCAGGGCAGAGAACCACCTCCCGCGGCTGCACACACCTTATAGGTCGCGAAGCCTTCCAGCTCCACCGCGTACAGGCAGTTGGGGTGAGGTGGCTGGAAGTGCAGGCGCATGGCCATGGACTTGAGCGGGGGCACGTCGCAGGTCTCCGGGGTCACCCAGAAGGGGCAGTCAGGCCTGCGTGTCCAGACCACAGTGACCCTGCCCTTGGTGTGGTTTATCAGGCACAGGGGGATGGGGATGGGGCCCTCGGGCCCAGGGCAGGCACCAAAATCTACCTCGATGGGCTCTATGGTGACAGGTGGGGGGAAGACGGCTATGTCACCAGTGCCATCGAAGAAGTACTCAGTCATGGGGGGGATGAAGGGGTACTGCAGGGCTGACATATCCTCCAGGTCCTGCAAGGAGTGACACGAGTGGGCAGGTGCGCCGCTGCCATTCCTTCTACTACTACCCCTCATCCGCATGCTCCTTTCTGGAAAGGGGTTCCCAGGATGCCCCGATTAGTGGTGGTGCTCACAGGGCTCTGGGGGTGCCGGATCCCCAAATACTGCTAGAGAAGGGGACATGAGCCAGGGGAGGGGGCAGCTTGGCCTGGGGGGGCCCGGGGGGGGGCCCAGAGGGCTCCTGGTACCTCGCCTGCCATCATGAGTGCCCCGTTCTTGTCCTGCCCCAGCTTCTTCTCCTTCAGCATAATACCCAGGATGTTGGGTGGGTAGAGTGTCAGGCCCCGCACCAGGTGTGTGCGGTACCAAGCCAGGTGCTGAGGCTTCAGGACAGCCGGCCTGGTGCTGTCTGAGTGGCAGGTCCCAATCAGGTCCAGGAACAGTGGGTCCTGTGACATTTGAGCGTGAGGTAAGATTCCAGCCCCCACTGTCCACCTTGGCCAGGCACCAGGGGTGTAATGTGAACGATGGCACCCGGTGGCCGAGGTTGGGCTCCTCACTTCCATGCTGTCCGCCCTGCCTTCCTCTCCCCAGGCCAACAGAAGAGTGTCCGGCTTGGCAGCAGTCCAGGCAGGCTCAGAGCGTGACTTCACACGGCCTGCTCTGGCTCCCACAGCCCGGCTGGGGCCTGAGGAATTGATCCAGGCAGGCGGCCCAGGCCGCCTGCAGCCCAGGGGAATGAGCACCAGTGTCCTCCTCACTGGGGCTGGGATTGGCCGCTCTGGATCCCAGGGCTATTGTTCCAGGCCCCTGGCCATCCGCTCACCTGGTGGTGGACGAGGCAGGCCAGCCGCCGGTGGTAGATGAGGGGGTGAGTGGGCTGGAAGGCACAGCGCAGGGTCATGCGGGCCTTGCCCACCAGAGTCCCGAAGGCAGGCGTGACACTGAACACGCTCTGGGGGCAGTTGATGGCAAACTGGAAGTAGGCGGTGCAGTCCGACTGGTTCTCAATCCACAGGGGCTGCTCGGTGCGCTCCCCAAGGTTGACCCAACTGAAGTTGACACAGTCGTGCTGCAGGGACACAGCAGGGCCTGCGCGCAGAAGATGGGGTCTCTGTGAGGGGGCCTGTCCCCTGGGTGGGCAGGGATATCTCAGAAAGGGCCCCGCTCATGGGCGCCCCCACCCCCACAGCTGGAGCAGAACTCCTGAGTCACCAGGCTGAGGGAGGCTGGTTATGGCCAGGTGTCCTGTCAGCGCAGATTCCCCACCGAGCCCACCAGGGGGCAGCAGACGCCGGGCCGAAAGCCTTGGGCGCCGCAGGGCGGCGGCTGCTGTCCTGGACCGAGTGCGGTGTCCTGGGGTAGGTAGCAGTACCTCTCGGGAAGCCAACGACTTTGAGAAGCGTCTGGGAGCCACAGCCAAGGGGCATGATGGACACATAGTCCGTCGTCCTGATGTCCAGCGTCTCGGGGTGGAAGAGCACTGACACGCTCTTCGTCTCTCCTGGGGCCACGATGCCATGGACCGTGGGACATGAGAAGGCCTGGTCTTTGGTCATCATGTCTGGGGCTACTTCTATTCTGAAGGGGGCATTCACCTGTGCGGCCAGGAGGGGTCAGATCAGAGGGCCGGGCTCTGTCAAGACCTGAGAGGGTCAGCTGGCACCCGGCCTGTGACCCACTCCTCAACTCCCAGCGTGGGTCTGGCTCCACCCACTTGGAGGAAGGACGGATGGGACCAAGACGTGTGCTGTGTCCTGGGACTGCCCAGCGGGGTACCTTTTCCTTTCCCCAAAGAGCCCATAAATTCGGCTGTGGTCCTGGAGACAGGACAGTCTTGGGGCTGCTTTTGGGATTGCTCTGGGGAGGGGGTCAGAGGAGGGGGTCAGAGGAGCCCCCAGCCCCCAACCGAGATGAGGCAGGGCACCCACTGCCACAGGCTGATGTATGTGCGTATCAGCAGACGTGGGTTATGTGAGGCTTGGGGCAGACAGTGAGGGGAGTAGGCTGCAGAAGCACCCATCCCCGGGTCCCTGATCCCGCCCCCACACCCCATGCACAACCCACGTACCACTGACGGATTGTACAGTGCGATCTGCCTCTCTGCGGTGCAGCCTACAGCAACAGAACCGAAGTGCAGCACTTTCTGGAAGCCCTCGGCATCCTGGTCCTCTGGTCGCTTCTGCCTTATGCTCACCAGCAGCTGGGCGCATTTGCCTGGGCAGAGATGGGGAGGCTTTGGGGGGAAGCCACTGGGGCCTCTGGGGATCCTGCTGCACAAGAAGGCAGGTGTGCCCCCGGGAAAAGGTGCTCTGTGACAGCCAGGACAGCAAAAAAAAGGCATAGCCTGCAGGACCCAGGGGAGGGTGGGAGGCTGGTGCAGGCCCCGCCCCCCAGAGTGGGCGGGGCTGGCCAGAGTCGGGTGAGGCGCTTGGACAAGGGAGGTGGGCCGTGGACAGGGGAGGGGGCTCACCCACAGCCTGCAGCTGGATGGTGCTCCGCTGCTTGCTGTCCTCCCCATACCAGCAGGTGGCCTGGACCTTGTAGATTACAGCCATCAGCGGCTGAAAGGCTACCTTGATCCGGGTGGTCCGGCCTGGCTCCAGCAGGCCTGTGACAGGCAGTATCTGAAACGGGCTGAGGAACTCCCAGTTGTACAAGGTGGACAAGTCCCTGAGGGGAGGGGCCACGGGGGCCAGGTTAGAGGCCCTGGAATATTCTGACCACCACCCCGGTTTTAGAAAGGCGGAGCCCCTGGGCAAGCCCCTTTCCAGCCCCCTGACCACCCCCCCCCCCCCCCCCCCCCCCCCCCAGGCAGGTCAGCCGGTCCCTCTGCCGCGCCCTCCACTCAGGTCTTGCTCTCCCCACCACTGAGCCTCAGCCACGCCCTCACCCCACATTGCTCAGGCAGAACCAGCCTTCGCTCGTGTCCCCCACGGCACACGTGGGCAGCTGCAGGGCCGAGGGGCAGATGAGTTCGTGGCGGGGCAGGGTGGCACTCAGGTTCACACTGAATGTCCCTTCTTCCTTCTCAAACCACAGCTGGTCCACATACTCTTTCTTCGGGGGGTGGGGGGAGAGTCAGTGGAGGACTAGGCCCAACCTGGTGGTCCTGGGCATCTCACATCCCGAACTCGCGCTTGGCCATCCCCCAGCCTGACTGCGGACGTCTGGGCTGGGCCACGACCCTCCATCTGTCCCCAAGTTTGTCACCTGTGCTTGCATACCATCTTGGTTTCAGAGATATGGGGTCTCTTTTGTGGGGAGCAAAGTATTTGGGGAGAATGTTTTGGGAACAGGAAGAGGCCAAGGAACCCAGGGCTTTCTGATGGTCGATAGTATAGCACAGCCTTTACTCCCCAGCACCCACCTGGGAAGCCCCTCTGTTCAGTCGGCTTAGGGTCAGAGACTTTCGGCTGCAGAGGGCGCCCCTTGTTGCTCTGCCCAGCTCCTATCTCAAGGTCGATGTGCCCCGCTTCCTGCCCCCCGTCCCCCACTGCTGTGGTTGACCCTACCTCCTCCAGAGGCCGGAAGATGATGGGGAGCGTGGAGATCATGCCTGGGCTCAGGAAGATGGGCTGAGGGATGACTGTGAAGAAGTACTTGGTCTTGGGGGGCCTGCCGATGAGGGGATGAGCACTTCAGAATCGGGTTCAGACAACTAGAAGATGCAGGAAGGTTTGGGTGGCCCTGGAAAACTGAGGGAGGTTGAGTCCTTGGGACATGGAAGATGACTCAACGGGGGTGAGTCCATGGAGACTTCTGTCACCAGAGGACCTGTCCTTTCCTCTACTTCTCTTAAAGAACTTCACTCCAAGTGTCAAACCACCCGATCAAATGGCTCAGGGGCGAGGGAGCAACATTTGCCCCTCTGGTGCAGGTGGTCAGTGGGGGTGGAGAGGGGAAGGTGGCCCTGATTTAACTTCATCCCTGAGCCCTTAACTGGGGGACACCAAGGCTGAACAGAGGTGTGGGGAGGCCTTTCCCAGCAGAGACCTCAGTAAAGCTGGAAAGTTCTGGGGAAAATTGACTAAAGATACTGCAGACTTGAAGAATATTATTAAGGTCATATTGTCAACTCTCTATAGCA
Organism: Solenodon paradoxus; assembly: GCA_004363575.1. Taxonomy (NCBI): domain Eukaryota; kingdom Metazoa; phylum Chordata; class Mammalia; order Eulipotyphla; family Solenodontidae; genus Solenodon; species Solenodon paradoxus. Next base: position 33,139 of record RJWH01003458.1, read on the forward strand.
ATAAATCTAAGTTTAGGTGAAATAATATATGCTTAGGAAAGGATAAATTAGCAAAATTGACTCAAGAATTTTACAATAAATTTCATGGCTGCCCTAGCTAAAACATCGAAGAAATCGAATAAGTCAAAAATCATGGTAAGTCACAAAGAAAGTGCTAGGACAGCTAGTTTCATAGCCAGTACTATTTGATCAAAATAATCATTCATAGGGCCAAGAACAGCAAGATAATCGTGAATACGAATGCAATGGGAGGATTTACACTCTAATATCAAGATTGACTGTAAATTCTAATAATTCAACATGACATCAACTTTGGAAAAGATGAGTAGATCCACTAGAAATGGGGCCACACACACAGGGACACTTGATCTACCTCAGTGGTGTGGGGGCTGATGAGGGTAGACAGGGACTTTTCAATGAATACGATATTGGGAAGCGAAGACATTTGATTGAGGGAGTAAAAGCCCACTGAATCTCTACTTCAAACCACTCATGAAAACAAAGTTCACGTAGATAGAAGACAAATATGAAATTCAAAATTAGGAAGACAGTAGATGCTACAATAGAAGAATATCTTCACAACTTAGACAAGGGTGGGTACAAAAAAGCAGCAACTGTAATGAGAGAGACTGATATATTTGACTCCTGGGACAGTAAAGCTTTTATTCTTCAAAAGATGTAATGAAAAGACAAGTTATAGGTGGGAGGAGACACTACACATAACTGACAAAGGATTAGTAGCTACAATAAGAACTTTTATTTTATAAAGACAATCTAATAGGAAAGTAAGCACCAACTTGAATAAGAATTTCACATATGAAATGATGGATAACATGAAAAGATGCTCAGTGGTATTAGTAACCGGGGAAATGCTGAAGGAAAGCCACAAGTTACTATTACTGGCAACACTTTTAATCCTGTTAATAGCAATTGTTGGGAAAGATGTGGAGTAGTGGGAACTTTCATACACAGTCCATGGCCTAGTGCTTTGGATTCAAGTACTTCAGAAAATTGTTTGGATTTATTTACCAAAAACTAGAATGTACTTGTTTTAAGTCAGAGCAATTCTACTGCTATGCATCTATCCAAGAAAAACTCCAGTTTAAAAAGAGTTCTTGGACCGCCAGAGGAGTATATGTGAATGTTGATAAAAGTTCCTAATAACCAAAAATACCTCCGAAGAATGATGGATGAATATATTAGTATATCGGCATATGCTGGAATACTATACTGCCATTAACAAGGATGGAGTCTAGTTGCATGTGAATGAGTCTTATAAACATAACTGAGCAAAATGAAAGTTACAGAAGTTTACCATATTATTGCATTCCTATAAAGCTTTTAAGAAAGTAAAGTTAAGCTACATCGTTTAGGGATGCAAACACAGGTGGTAAATCCACGTGAGAATCAAGGCAATCATTTTCACGAAAGCAGTGGCTGCCTTTATGGGTAACGAAGGAGTTCCAGTAGCAGAGGGTGAGCTTCAGACAATATTCCATGATTTAATCTGATCATGAGTCCACTTCTGATAGTTCTTCACTGTATGCATTTCATGTGGGTTTTTTTTTTTAAAGGAAAGGTGCAGGCAAGAATGAAGGTGAGTAGGCGGGCAGGCAGACGAGAGAGGAGGAAGAAGCATCTATTTAATTTATTTAGTTGTTCATTTTGGTTGTTCCCATCAGTCCTAGGACATGAACCTGGGACCTTGGGATATGTGCAGACTGAGCCCAACCCCTACTCCACCAGGATATGCTGGTTGGTTTGTTTTAAAAGAGTGCCTCCTTGGGGCACTCGAGGGTTCAGGCGCTGAGTCTCTGACCCTCCTCCCAGTAGTACCTGTACTTCATCTTCTGGATTTTCAAGGACAGATTTTTCAGAACCAAGTTCTTGGTGATCTCCTTCCCCAGCTCCCAGCCCTTCCACTGCAGCTCCTCCACCACCTCGATGCCCCAGATGACCCTCTTCTTCACTTTGTCCGGCTTCTTTGGGAAGCAGAAATAAGTGTCCATGGAGCTTGCAGGCTGTTCAGTTGTAGGGAAAAGAGCAGGGGGAAAGGATGCATCAGTGGGGTAGGAGTCAAAGACCCGGAGAACAGGTAAAACATTTCCCACCTCCAGAAAGTAATGGATTCCCACTACCCTCATTCTTGGGGGCCAGTGTGGAGAGAGAAGGTGGGGAGCAGGCAGACCCTGGAGTCAGTCACTACCCCTCCTTAGGTCACTGGAATGGTTTTGCAACTAGATTCCCTCCAACCTTGCCCAGGAAGTCTTCCTGGCCTCCCCATCCGGCCACCCCTTTGGGCTCACATAGGCAGTCTTAGCTGAGCTGCTCAGTGCCTCTCAGGACGCCTCCTTGTCCTCCCCAGCCTACCCTTTCTCGTGGCAGGAGCGGCCTGTGGCAGGCACTGTCCCAGACCACAGAGGTGCTCCGCCATCCTCTCTCCCATCCCCCACCTGGAGCCAACATGTCTGCAACCAAGCCCACCCCACGACCTGACTTCGAGGCCACCCAGGCACTACTCCTGAGATGATGATGATCGGGCTTGCCATCTAGGAAGGAAATTCTTTTCAGGGCCAATCCCAGACTCCTGCCTCACTGAGGAGGGAGAAATAAGGATAAGTCCTGGGGTGGCAAGGAGAGAAACCAGGTGCCTCTCCCGACCAGCCCCAACTCGGAATGTCATTTTATCTTTCCAAGCACTGCTCTCATATCACTATATAAATGAGGATAGATTCATTGGTTCAATAAATATTTGCTGACTTCTCTTAATTCCAGACACTGAGCTAGGTGCCAGGACAAACAAGAATGAAGAAGACCCACACGTCCCTTCTCTCTGTTTCAATATTTACAGAGTGTCGCGTGGCCAATATAGTATTTTCTTTCCTGACTTGCCCATGGAGGAGAGGTGACATGGCTGAGAAGGTCATTTATTAGAGTATCAGATGGGACATCTATGTTCATCCATGAAAATGTTTTTTGTTTCTAATTATTTGTTTAAATCTAATGCCCAACCAGGCGACAGGGAAGGAAGATTGAGAAGCAGCTTCCACATCTAGGGTTTGGGAAGAGGGGTTCTCAGGCCCAGAGTCTGTCTGGTGAGACCCGGAGTCAGGGGGACTTGTAGGAAGAGAATGTCCTGCTTCTCCCTCCTCCCCTTGCTCTGAGCAGGGAAGGGCCGAGTGTGTCTTCAGGCAAAGAGGCAGGAATGGCAGCAGGAGGTGTCCCCTGGCCCAAAGAGAGCACCGCAACCAGCGCCGTCTCTAAGGAGGTCTGAGACATCCACACATCGGACGTAGCCCAGATTCGCACACCTACATGGCCACTCTCCCCGCGCCCCTGCCCTGGCACACAGAGAGAACTCCCAGAGCTGGAAAGTGTAGACAGGCACACCCTGGTGGCTTAGTGGTTAAGTCCACAGCCTCTGGCTGACGCGATCACAAACCTCTGAAGAACCCGGATTCCTGACCTGGGACTGGGGGTGGGGTGAGGGGGAACAACCAAGAGGAACAACTAAATAAAATACAGCGCTTCCTCTTCCTCTCTCTTCCTGCCTGCCCCTCCTCACCTTCAGTCCTGCCTGCACCTTTCCTTAAAAGAAAGAGTAGATAACATCCAGGCACTGGTCAAACATTAAGTCCCAAGTGTCAGCACCAGAAGAGCTTTCTGGGTGAAGACAGAGCTGCAGGCTACCCTGCCAAACCCATGCCTCCCTAATCTCCCTCGCCACGCCCCCAAGTCACTCTCACTGCCCTCGGTGGAGGCAGGGCCTCACATGGCAGTCAGGTTCCTGCCAGCACCAACCCCTCTGCCAGCCCTCCTCTCCCGCCCTGCTGCCCCCTGTCCCCCAGGGGTCCTCACAGGGTCACTGCTGCCGCTGCCGCTGTAGACACTCATTGCCACGCTGCTGCCAGTGATGGTGGGGCCGGCCACTGTGCTGGCACTCAGGCATGACCCCGAGTTCATGGCGAAATCCCCACTGTCCCTGGTCCTCATGAGGAGAACAAGTCCAAGTGCAGCACTCTGGCCGAGGCAGGAATTCCTGCCTGTTGGAGCTGGGGAGAGACCAGAGGGGAGACAGGAGGGCACGAGAAAAGAGAGGTCAAAGGAGTAAACTCCATGGCCATCGTCATCACAGTGGGACCCCCGCCCCCAGTGCCTGCTTCCCAGCTCTGTGACAGGTGCGAGGGGCACCTGAGCAGTGAGTGTGAATTCAACACCCGGGCTTTGCCTGGCACTTGGGACTCAGCACTCAGCACTCGGGAAGGGTGCTTGGAAGAGGGCAAGGGTCCCACCCCCGAGAGCTGCTGAAGCCTGTGCATTACCTCTGTCTGGGTTCACACTCTCCGCCTTCCTCTGAATGTGCCTCCAGTGAGAAGAGGAATAAGAAACAAGGAAGAGACAAGTGAGACTGAGTGTTCGCGGTGGTTTTCCTAACAGTGTTCCAGCTTGTTCCATGTCATCCAGGTTTAAGGTGAGCATTCACTGAAACAGGACTCAGTCCAAGGCTTAGTGAATCAGTCTCCCCTCCAGAGCAGAAGGGACAGACTGCAGCTGACGTTATAGGCAAATTCTATAAACTAATAGCATGTGAACACTGCATGCAGACGTATCCTTTTTTCCAGGGAGAAGGTTGGCAGTTCTCATGAAATGCTCAAAAAGGTGCTTGGATATGCTCTAGAGACTCAAGCTCTGGCTCAAGCCTCTGCTTCGTTTTTTGTTTGTTTCTTTTTTCAGGAAAGGAGCAGGCAGGAACGCAGGCGAGGGGACAGGTGGGAAGAGAGGGGAGGAAGAAGCACTTTACTTTCTTTACTTGTTCACACTGGTTGTCTGCCACCTACACACATGCTGGAACGCAAGGCTATGTGGCCTCGACCTCCTTCAGAGGAGACGACCTAACCGCTACTCCACCAGGAGGAGCGAGGAGGAAGAAGCACTGCCCTGGTAGAGTAGTGGTTAGGTAAATTCCTTCTTCCTTTAACAAGCTTCCTTCACCACACGCACCATAGTGAACGGCATCAATCTCAGACTTTTTGTGAACTTTTTGCCTTTCAGCCTCCTCAATATCTTTCCCCAGCTCTTTGAATAACAATCTCAAAACCAATAACAACGCCTATTCACATTTACTGAGAATTGATCATGTACCAAGCAATGTTGTAAGGCCTTCACATTTATTTTAAATCCTTAGAACACCTTATCGGGCCTTTTATTTGGCCTCAAATGATCTCTCTTCAAATTTGGGGTTCAGTTCCTTATTTTAACATGACAACTTAATATAGACAATTTTATGGCTGCTCTTTAGAAAACCACACACTGTCATCCCCTCCCTGCCACCATCCAGAGGAAAAGAGTCTGTTGATTTAGTTTTTCCTAATCAGCAACACTCCCAAACCTCCATGGGGGCAATCTCAGATTCTTCCTTCACTCACAAGTATGTGCTGAGTGTCTGCTGGGCAGTAGATAAGACAAGACGCCTGTCTTCAACTGCAAAGTGGGTATGCAGAGGGAATCAAAGGCATGCAAACTGGGGAGACAGGGAAGGGAGTCCCATTACATTTCTGCTACTGGATGAGTTTATAGTCCTGTCTTGGTTCATTAATACCTGTGACCTGAGAGAAGTCTACACAGAGCCCCTGCCTCAGGGCTCTATAAAAGCCCTGGTGGATAGCTGTTGGGCACACTCCACATACATCCCAAGGTCCTGGGTTCACGTCTCAGGGCCGGTAGGAACCAACAAGATGAATAACTAAATAAAATAAACAAGTGCTTCTTCTTCTTCTCTCTTCCTGCCTGCGGCCTGATTACCTTTACTCCTGCCTGAACCTTTCCTTTACAAAAAAAGTCTCCAGTCAACTTTAGAACAAAACTGAGGTTACCACTAGCGGGGGAAGGGGTGGAGGATGGGATAAATGGCAGTGGGGTCCACTGGAAAGTGGTTGGAAAGGTTACTAGAAATTTGGTGGTAGGTGTGGTGTGACAACATATATTTGATAAAAAGCAAATCTGCAACCTAAACAAGTAAAACAAAACAGCAAGTCTCAAATCAGCACATGAGACATTTCAAGACTGTGTAGAAGAGACAAGAGATAATGGGGTAGAAGCTGGTCCACACCTGATCTGACGGCTTAGGGGAGTGAGCATTGGTCCCAGAGCAAAGAAAGTTGGGGTCCAGCATCTATTCAGATTCATTTGAGATTTTTCTCCAGATACCTGAGCCTCAGTTTCCTCACTTACAAAACGAGGAGTATGGTGACTAGTTCATAAAGTTCAATACAAAGATCAAACGAAATAGGGTTTGGGGGTTTTGGGTTTTTTTTTTCTGTAATCATAAAAAAGCACAAAAATATAGAAAGGCCTAAGTAGATAATTCACAATTGTAATTTCTACACCAGACTGCATTACTCTTCCAAAAGACTTCCACATTTCCCATCATTGTGAAGACACGGGGCAAGGGAGTTGGTGCTTTTAAATTCAACTTTCTAATCTCGAGGACACGGAAAAACGATTATCATCAGCTTCCTTTATTTGCCTAATTTCCAAACTAACAATTAATAAGGTGACCAGCAGAAGAAAAGTGGCAGATCATCGTGCAGACTCCAGGAAGGAAGAAACGGATCAAAAGAAGGGATAAAATATAATTAGAGCTGTTCCTCCTTTGTCTTATGCATCCCCAGTCTGATTCATCTCACCCAACCTCAGTCCCGGGGGGCTCTCTGAAGGACATGCAGTGGACTCCTGGCCATTTCCGGGAGCAAGTGGCCTCCAAGATATACCTCCGCTGGCTACTCAAGCCGCTCCCTGGATCCCGGGACCAACGCTCAGAACGCACACCGGCGCCATGTCGTCGTCTCCATAGTTACAGGACGCGTAGGGGACGGCGTCTCCTGGTATCCCAAGGCAACGACGGCAACCGGAAGGAGTCAAGGCTCACAGAAGGCGAAAGCGACTCTGACGTTTAATCCACCCTCATTTTTTTTTTTTTCTTCTGACTTTAACTGCTGGTGGTAGTAACTGGGTTTCTACCAGTCACAGCATAGTATGTGGAGACCCCTAGTTGTCTTGACGTCCCTGCAGTCGTGACTTTAGTTGACTACCAAATTCATATGCGTCTTCTCGAGGAACTCAGTCCTCCGAGTTGGTGCAGTTTTTGTTTCCCCACACGTGTTGGCCACATAGAGTCAGAATCGCAAGTGGAATTTCACTCTGTGATTACAGTTTGTTAACTTAAAAGCAATCCCATGGTTTTCTTTTCTTATTTGCACATTGCTTTGCAAATGAATTTCTTTTGCCGAGGAGAGTGTCCTTGGAGTTTTTTTTTTTAATTTTAGCTTCAATCTAGCACAAAGCTAACTTTCTGGGAAGGACCTAAAGATTAACGCAAGAAGGCATAACTATACACAGTGTGGAATTTTAGAAGGCCGTCTGTTTCTCTGTCTACCTGTGTAGGGAAGGGTTTCTTGTGGTGAAGATTCCTTAGGAAGGTGAAGCTGGAATTCTCAAACTTCATTCAAAGATGTTTCACTACTTAAGACATGATGGGATGGGGTATCATTAGCGGGGAGACGCCTAAGTGAGTCTAAGGGGAAACTCAGACAATAAATTCATTTTGGGAAAGTTTTGCTTTACTTGTGAAATGGGAGAACTGGGCTGAGATGACAGAGTGACCTGAGCTGACCTGGAAAATCACAGGTTCCAAGCTTTCAGGGAAGGGACAGCCCAGGGGGGCATCAATTATGCCAGCATGGTTGGACCTGGGATTTTCTTGGGATCAAGGAACTCAGTGAGCTTTTCACTGGTTTTAATATTATTCTCAGAAGGTAAATCTGCACTTTGGACATGATGACTTTCAGGCTGTTTGTAGTTTCTATAATGATTTCCTTTTTGTTTTCCTTAAGTTCTTTTTGCAGTAGTCAGCCGGACTCAGAGGAACCTTAGAGACCAGGAAAAAGCCCTGCTTGTACAGCCTCAGACCAAGAAGAAATAGGGAGCTGTGACTCTTGGGTAATGGTGGTCTCAGGTGTCCCAGTAAGAAAAATCCAAGGGGAGGAAAAGCTCTTGCTCGGAGCCTCTTCCCTGAGAGAGTGTCCCCAGAGCACTGGCCGCCCAGATCTTGGCAGATTCTGATAGGAACATCAAAGGAGATTATTTGTTCAGCTTCCTTTGACTCCTCCCTTACTGGGTCCTAATTGCCTCTGGAGAATTCTGCTTGCAAATGACCTTGACTTCTATGGTGCTCCCAGGAAGATGCCTGTGCTGGATTTTGCCTCCAGAGGTTCACAGCATGGAAAAGGGGTGTATCAAGGGGTTAAGCCCAAGGAGGGGAAGAAGAAGACAGATTTGCTGCTGAAGTTTGCCGTTTCAGGAGACCAAAACCAATGAAAGATAATGAATGTGGTGTCCTGGTGACCACATCCTCCATGGAGCCAAGAAAGACAGTGTGTGTGTGTGCACTTGCGTGCGCCATTTCTTCCACACTGGGTAAGGGTGGTCACAGATTCAGGCAATAATGAGAACTGGGATGTGGGAGAAACAGAGGAAGAAGAAAGGTAGGAAACAGCCTGAGGTCCCCCGACTGGGAGTTGGAGGTGGGGATCATAGAGATAAGTCACACTCAGTGGTTTGGGCTTCAGCACACGCATGAAGGTTTTTCTAAGCTTTTTCATCGCACCCTCTTGACCCTGTGGGACTGAGAAAATGTGGAGCTAGGAAATCAGGCAGACTTGATTAATAACTTCATGATTATGATGAATGGTGACTCTGCCACTTACTGGTTGTGTGATCTCAGGCCTCTCTGAACCTTAGTTTCACATCTGTTACCTTGGAAAAATTATCAGAACACGAGTGGGGTCAGCAATCACATGTAAAGCCCTTGACCCATGGTGGATAATCAACAAAATCAGATACACACACACACACACACACACAAGATCATTCATGAAGTGTGAGGGTCCTAATAATAAAGTCACTTGGCCTTATGTGCCTTTTCCTTTCCCACCACTACCCAGCCTCTGTTTCACACTGGAGTAGCTGGGAAGTTTTCTCTCCATAGCCTTCTCCCATTTCTCCAAGGAGGTTGCCTTGTTGCTCCAAGGTGGAGAAGCATAAGGGGAGATGCCAATGGCCAACTGCTGAACACATGGCAGCTCAGCCCAGCTTCAGCACTTGCAAAACCCCTTTCCACCCTCCTTCCCCTGTGCTTTTGACCTAGTTTCCAGTGTTGGTTCAGAAATCAGGTTTGCATTCAAGATACACTTAACTGAGGAGAAGGAGTTGAGAAGGCGGGTCCTTCCACATCTGCTCTTGCCTCCAAAATTAGCATAGAAGTCTTCTAAGCCCAGACTGGAGTAGTTCAGAACTGAACCTAGGAGCAAACACGACACAAAATATTGGTGGTTCCTCCAGCCTGACAGAATTGGCAAGAGAATTCAGAGAAAAGAGTTCCATTCTGCCTGAAGCCCCTCATAGAGCTTTCTAACCCTTCTGTGCCAGCCTCCAGGTAACTTTCTCCCTCTATTCGTGTCCCCACCAAAGCATAGTTAGGCACACCAGCCAAGAGTACAGGGATGGAGGGAATAAGAGGTTTGTCAAACATTACAGAACCTCACCTTCCTCATCTGTAAAATGGGATAAGGGGTAGCATTAAAAATACTTACCAATTAGAAAGATATGGATACTGAACTATAAGAATGAACACCAGCTGGCCTTAGAGGCGGGTGGAAGGATAGGGGTTTGGGGGGGTGGGTTCTGGAGCACAATTGCGCCAGACCCCCTTTAGCTGCTGGGTCATGGGGAAGCCTGGGGGTGGGGGTGGGGGTGGAGGCGTGGCAGGAAGAGAAGCCACAGCAATGGAGGAGGCAGTCAGTGACTAACAACTGGCACCAAAGTCTTTACAGATTTCAACATCAGTATAGCTATATTGGATAGTATTGATTGCAAATCAGACCTGAGGACAAATCCTTACCAGGTGGCTACTGTATATGTGGTTATTTCAAGAAAATGTTGAAGTCTTTCCCCCTCTGATTTCTCCACACTGGTGGAGGACCTGTCACCACACCTACCCCTCATTCCTTCTAACTGAGCAGCATTCCTTCTCTGTGTTAGCTCTCCAGCTGTCTTCCCTTATACCATCTCCTGCAGGCTCTCCCACGCCATGCCTCTCTGGCCAGCACCATGGACAGCACCCGCTGGCCGGCCCATCCTAGGCCATCCGCTGCCTCCTGCCTTCTCCCTCCTCTTCCCCACCCACCTCAGCACAGACATCCTGAGGTGTGACCTGAGTGGAGGACATCCCTGAGAGACAGTACAGTGGAGAAGTTAAGAGCAAGCTCTGAGTAAAGTAGACTGGCTTTGAATTCCAGCCCCATCACCTCTCAGTTAAGTGATCTTGTTGGTTCATTTCTACAAGACTCAGTCTCCACATCTAAAAACAGGGAAACTTAAACAGTTACCTCAAAGGTGATGAAGTTGAATTGAGATAAAATATTTAAAGAACTTAGCACAGGGCCTGGCTCATTGTATGTTCTGATTAGATGAAAAACACCATTCTGTGACTTTCCAGCCAATCTAATTCCTTGAACCCTTTTCCAAAACATTTCTGACCACAGCCCTAACAAGTAAAAGTTTTAGAACCTGACCATCAGTTCAGTTTCAGTGAAGCTGCCTCTTTGGGGTATAGAAGTTAGTTTGGACTTCAGGTATGTTAAGGGTGTCCACTTTTGACTGGTCCATGAAATTCAGTCTTTTTGACTTTTTTTCCATTTAAAATTTATTGGTTAATTTTATATACACAGAAGAGTTACAAAAAGGAGGAAAGGGAGTTCTCATAAACCCTTCACCCAGTTTCTCCTTGGGTTAACATTTTACATGATTACAGAACACTCATAAGAACTAAAAAAATAACTTTGGTATAATAAAAAATATTGAGAAAAGTTTTCAACTCATTTCAATTTCATCCTTGCCCACTAGGATTCTTTTTTTGTTTCAGTCTCCAGACAGGCTCCCACCTGGGGCATTGCATCAATCTTTTCTAGACTTCTATAACCTTGACTCTTTTGAATTACTCTCAATATTTCTATAGAATGTTATTCAATCTCCATTTTTCATGATTGGAATAAGGTGTGCATCATTGGAAAAGATAACACAGAGGTGATATGTCCTGCTCAGTGCATCACATTTGTCAATATGTTGATGTTATCTTTGACATGTTGGCTAAAGAAGTGTCCCCCAGGATTCTCCTCTGAAAGCTTGCTGTTCTTCCCTTTGTATTAGATTTGAACATGTCTATTGTTTGCTTCTCTGGGACTAAGAGTTCGAAATCAAGAAATCCACCTTCATGCTAGCTTTTCCACCCCTAAACTCTCAGCCACTCCCCCAAGCCATACCCATTCCCTATTATTTGCTTGGTTGCTTCCCTCTGAGTTTTCTGGTCAGGCATTCAGAAGCTGTGCAGAAACCAGATGCAGACACACATGCAGCTTATTAGGGAAACACAGTGCTCTGAATTCATTTTCATGGACCTTCTTGTCACATCCCTGCAAATTTCTGTTTGCAGGGCACTCTGGGAAAATGCGGCCATGAACTGTTTCCAAAAATACTGAGCCCCTTTCTCAGGTCTGGCCCCCAAACTCCAAGAACTTTCTTCAACACTTAACTTTTGGACTTTTAAAATTTCTAGTAACATGTCCTTCTACCTGACCATGTATAACTTTTTGCTACTTATCCATGAGTTTCCTTCCTTCCAGAAAGTTCTTCACTCCTCTAAGAATTTTCTCTCATCAGAGATCCTGCCACCAGAACAGACATACCACATTTTTTCAGTTGAGTGTAGAGAGATGTGCTTATCCAACTGTCTCTGTCTTCATCTCTGTCTGTCCCAAGTTTATTCCTCAAGTCCTCTCATGAGGCTCCTTTAGAGATGAAATGCGTCACATCTCCAGCCTTGTCCAGGCTCATTTTTAAAAGCATTTGTGTAGAAGTATATTATAAAGGACTCTGGAAAGCCTCAGGAGGTGCCTTCATCAGGGACCTTTCCCTCTTTGCCCTTCTTTGTGGTTCTGTTGCTGTATAAGACATTACTCCAAAACTTCAAGTTTCCAAACAATCTTTTTATTTTGCATGTGATTTTGTGGGTCAGGAATTCAGGAAGATCTTGGCCAGGCAGTTCTCAGAGTAATTCCATTGTATCTGGATGTTAGGCAGGGTTGTGGTCATTCGAAGGCTCCACTGGAGTGAACATCCACGATGGTGTACTCGCATGGTCAAGAGTTGACGATATCTGTTGGTGGGGAGCTCAGCAAGGCTAAGGATGGAAACTCCTAATTCGCTTTGCTAGCTTGGCAATCTCAGGACAGAATCAGGCAGAAGCTGCATAGACTTTTCTGAACTGGCCTCGCGCTGAAAGCACAGACTCTAACTCTCCAAAAGAGGGTTGTCAGATAACTTGTGGACATATTTTAACCACTGCAATTCCATTAATAGGAGATTATCTTGCAGCATCTGGAACATTATTCCTCTGGAACCACCTTCTCTGAAAGGGTCCTAAGCCACCCCTACCTAGTTCCATTCCTCTGGGATGGTGACTTAAGAGTCCCCACTTCCCCCAGTTTGCTGCTGTGACCCTGGGTTCTAATCTGGACTCTGCTACTGTGTGACCTTGGGGAAGTGACTTCACCTTCCTGGACCTCAGTTTCTTCTCTGCAAAGTACAAATTAGGAACAACCTCATTTAGGACTTACGCACTTCAAAGCACTTCAAAGCACTTAGGACTTAGCACTCAAAAGACTATGTAAGCAGCCCGCCTAACCCACAGCTAGTGCTCCTAAATGTGGCAGAAATGGCTGTGGGCAAGTCATTTCCCTCTCGGAGCCTTAGTTTATTTGTCTCTGACATGGGACCATGCAGATGAGAGGGAATCTTCAGTGCACTGTGTGAAGGACCGGTCTGAAATCAAGCACTGCCCCAGTCTGGGCAGAAGGCCCGTGTCTGAGCCCACCCGAAGCAAATGCCACCTGACCTGCGTGCGAAGCGCCCAGGTGTGTCTCGGGGTGGCACAGTGTGCAGGGTGGGGCCACCATCTGCCCAGCTTGGCCTTATCAGATCCAGGCTAGCCACAGCTCACAGTGAAACAAAGAGGCTTTGAGAAGTCAGCTGGGGTGTGTGCTTCGGGGCCCAGCCCCAGGAGGCGCATTCCACCCAGGGGCAGAGGGCACTGGGTGAGAAAGCTGCCTCTGCTTACCTCTGCCAGGGAGGTTTCCCCACTGCGGGGGCACCTTTCAAAGTGGGGAGCAGGACTTACATGCCCCCCACCCTCCCCTCCTGGGTCTCAATTCTTGGGGTCTGCGTTCTTTGAGGCACTTCCTGCTATGGCACTTCCCACATAGTCTCGCCTCCTGAAAATTTGAGCCCTAGTCCCAGGGGCTCACAGTCCTTGAGCCTGTCCTGCACCCACTCCTGCATCAGCTCCCAAGGATCCATTCACCTAACCTCACCCAAGCAGGACCTTCTGAAAGCCCAGCTGGACCCCACTTTCAGAAAGTCTCTGGCCCTTGTGTCCCCAAGTTTCTAATCCCTCCTTGCTTCCTCCCAGATGGCTCCTTACCAAACTTCTCTCTGAACTTTAATCACTGGAGGGAGTGACTGCGTCTGGCAAGGTCCTAGGCCTGACAGTCGCTTCTCAAGTTTACCCTGCACAAGGGCTCTGGGCAGAGCCAGAGAGGTGACTGATTTGTAGCCTTGTGACCCTGGGTGCACCCTGCATGAGGCTCTATCCTAAATGGACTTCCTGTGTCCTGACCCCAGGTCAGAAGAGTTACCATATCTAGAGGGATTGCTGGGGAAAGTGGGGGGCATTTTGCTACATTTTCTCCTGACAGGGAACCTATTTCTGGTTTCCACGCTGGGTTCTGGTTTCCAGCAGCCTGGTTATCAGAAGGATTGTTGTGTTCTCTTGTGTGTTGGGGGAGATGAACAAATGCAGGTCCACTTGGCTTCAAAAGAGCTCTACTCAGCAATGGTTGGGTGTTTTCAAAGAGAAGAGGCTTCGAGGACAGCTTGGGGTACCTGAGGAGGCAGCCTTAGCACATACAGGGGAGCCAGCAGGCAGCGGTCCTGTGTTGAGGGCAGTCTACCCTGACAATAGGCTCACAGCCCATAGGGAAGAGCCTTACTGTCGCTCTCTTCTCCCCGTAACCCCAATCAGTTGAGTATCTACTGGTAGACAATGTACTGATAAATGCACAAGAGTATCTTGACTGTGACTTTATGTTTCTCACTGTAATTGAGTTCATGAACATTCTGGTCCCCGTGAGTCTGGTCAATGAGAGTCTGCCACCAAGAGATGGGTCTATTTTAGATAAGCTAACAAAGCAGATTTTCAGTTCTGAGACACGGAGGTTCCCTTCTGGAAAGGACCCTCCTTCACCAAGGGGAAAACCTTGAGATAAAAATAGTGGGTTTGGAGCCAGAGGTAAGGATTCCAATCTTGCTGTTACCTGCGGCATGATTTGTGACGCAACCTCCCTGTCCTCATGTGGAGGATGGTAACATTAAAAAAGTACATACTACATATAGTTGCTATGAATATCAAATGGGTTCTACATGCAAAACATTTAGAATAATCTTCAGTAATAACCATTGTTCTTATACATAGCCTTCAGGGGTCTATTTCCCACCAGAAGAAATAATGGCCAAGAAACGAGGTTTTCTCTGGTTTTCCTCCAGGGAGGTGGGGATAGTAACAATCTGAGCTGTCACCCCTCACACAGCAAGCTCTGCCACAGGGTAGGACCTGGGCAGTGGTGTTCTCTACCACTGACTCTCCCGAGAAGAGAAACCTCAATTGCAGCATATGCTGATTTCCATGGTGCAAACATTCCCATCGCAGCCTCTTTCAGCTGGCTCACAAAATTCCTGAAAATTGGGTAATCGTTATCACTGGACCTGGGAATCAGTGGATCTGTGGTACATACAGAAAAAAGCGGTCTTCAGATGGAGAGACCAGGGGAAAATGAAGCAAGGGGTCATCCTGTCTTGACAATCCACCGGACCATCATTTGACTGAGAAAAATTCATTTCCTCGCCTGGCTCTGGATCTATGAAAGCAGAATCCTAGACGGGAGGCCAGGAATTATTTTTAAACAAGCTGATTCTGAGCTCTAGGCTGGAGACCCCTAACTTATCAGAAACATCAGAATGGGCCATAAGGCAAATGTGGGCCTTCCAGAAGCATTTCAAACCTGGTTCCATTCCCCACCGTGAAGAACTGGAAACCAGGCCCGAGACAGACCAGCAGAAGCGGGAAAGCACCTTGGCAGCGAGGCGGTTCTAGATGAGTGACGTGGCAGTGGACCGGTTGTCCCTGCTCTCTGGCCCAACCATGTTCAGGCAAATTTTGGGCTTGGTGTGTAAAGGGCTTGCCTGGTACAGAGCACATCTTTGTTGGGAACTGGCAGAGCTACTGGATGAGAGAGGACTGCAGGGGCAGGGAGTTTCAGAGCTTTTGTCCTGGGGGAGGCAAGCACACTTCGAACGGACTCACCCAGGGCTCTAGGTGACCTGTGTATTGTCCCCACTCAGCATCCAGACACTCTAACGACTTAAATAATTTTTATTACAAAAGGCTGAAAATACTAAAACATCCCCAAAATTTTCTCATGGGCTTCCCCCTCTGAGCCAATAAATAAGGTGGGGGAGACTGACTGGAGGAGGGGGTGGGGGTAATGGTTCAGCAGAGAAGGGAGCTTCTCCTGGACTGGGGATGGGAGGGTCTCCAGCCCACTCCCCCGTCCCGGGCACTGTGAGCACAGTGCTGCAACACAGGTCTCTGCCCGCTGACAGCAAGAGTTTCTGGATGTGTCCCGAGGAGTGTGGCCCAGGGAGGAAGGTCATGCCTCGAGGGCCGAGGTGGCAGCCCCACCCTGAGGCCTTCTCTATTCTGGGCAGCATTGAGTCCAGCCAGCTCCCTGCCGGCTCTCAGGGAATCTAGCAGCATCAACTGGTGCAAGCCCACCCCACCGGGGGGCAAAGACACACGGAATGGGTCCTCCCCATTGCGGGAGGCAGGTATGAAAAATCGTAGTGAGCGCTGGATGGGCTGGGGCCCACAGTGCCAGTCTCTGGGTCTCTAGACTAGAAAGACGGACCACCCTTCACTCTTCCAGCTCAGCAGGCAGCTCGGTCACTACACCAAGATGAGGGTGAGGGGCACTGGCATTGCCCAGTCAAGTCTCAGTGGTGTAGCTCTGCAGTGGGTGGAGAAGATAGTGGGAACCAGCGCCCCCAATCACATTCCTTCTCGGTCCGGTGCCCTCCTGGCAGGAAGGACTGGGGTCCAGCTGGGCAATCCAGAAGCACCGTGGATGGGTCCTCTCAGCTCCCTGGCCCAGCCATGCCCAGTGGGTGGAAGCTGCCCTCTTCTAACAAGAGCCAGCCCAGGCGGTAGAGTAGCTGGGGGTACCAGTGCACACCCTCTTGCGGGCTCCAGCTGCCCCAGGCCAAGCTGTGAAACAGTCGCAGGGGCCAGAAGGCCAGCTGAGCCAGGTGGTGGTCAGCCACGGCTGCGAAGCAGGAGGCTACCACGTCCTCCACCACCAGCGTCCCGTGCCTCGTCAGTGGGGCATAGGCCCCCAGGGCCACATGTGTGGAGACAACTGCCACTCGGACAGGCTGCAGGCCTGACACCCCAGCCACCAGAATGTACTGGCCAGGCTGCACTTGGCTGGCAAAGGTGGCCCGGAAGTGGGCTGCTGACTCGGTGTGATTGTCAGCGGTGAAGAGCAGGTGGGCAGGCGTGAGAGCCAGGCGGCGTGGGGGGTCCTGGGTCTCGATGACCTGGAAGGCCCTCAGCCTGTCTGGCTCACGATCCAGAAAAATGAGCACGTCACTGAAGGTGGGGTTCCCATCCTCCCCCATGGCCAGCACCCGGTCTCCTGGCCTCAAGGCCGACAAGGCGACACGGGCCCCACTCTCCAGGCGCACCTGCGCTCCGGCAGGGAAGCAGCCACCGGTCTTGGCGGCAGCGGAGTGTTCTGTGGAGGAAGGGACATGAAAGTGTTACAGCTGTGGGGCCAGGACTTGGGGTCACAGCTCTGCTCCCCAGCTCAGACAGAGTGCCCCCTGCTGGCAGAGCACATGGCTTACCACAGCCTGGCCCCTGCCCCCACTTCCCATGTAGCTTAGACCCCATGCCTAAACCACCAGGTGGCTGTCTGCCTTCCTCCTGGTCTAACCCGTTGCCAGTGACAGAAGCATACCCAGTGAAGCCCAGGCGAGCCTTTCCCACCCCCATCTTGCTGTGCTGGGGCAGGGAAGCCGGTGGAGGCCTGCTAGGACTTGACACCCTGAAAGCCCAGCCTGTGGACAAGGCAGCTCACTCAACTCCCCAGGGGCCTGAGGATCCCACTGTTTCTCACCCCTTGTTCTGATGCTCCCCCAAATTGCCCTCTCAGACTGACACCCTGAGTTCTCTGCCAGAGCTGGCCTTTGAGGTCTATATGCAAGTGAAGAGGACCAGCCCGTTGTGAGAGCAGATGCCCAGGAAGACGCAGAGTAAATGTCCAGCCCGAGCCCAACCCCGGGCAGTGGCCAGGGCGAAATCACTGTCTTTGGTTGGGTGCTCAGCCGGTGTGTGAGGACAGGACACAGTGGCATATGTGGGCAGGATGGGGAACAGTGTTGGGGGCGGGAGTGGTGTATACAGGTAGCTGCTCTGGGACAGTGTTCACAGGGTGGCTGTGACTTGGCGTTGACACGTCGGCCTGGGAGTGCTGAAGGAAGGGGTGGTGGGCACCTCTGTGCGCCCAGGTGGGATCAGGACTAGAAAAAGGGGACCTGCTTTCAGTGTGTGGGGCTGGGAAGTGTGGCTACAGTGCTGTGCCAGTGTGGAGGGCTGTCCAGACCGGCTGGCTGTCACACGGGAACTATTTGAAGCATCCACAATAGGTTCAGGGAGGTGACAGGGATGGTGACAAGAGTTGAGGGAGGGAGTGAGGTCCCAGTACCTGCCAATTTTGATCAACAAGGCGGCCAATCTGGGAAAATCCACTTTATTGAGTCCCTTCTATTTATTCTGGCCCTCATGGCTGTCTTTGCCCCCAAATGTCCAGTGTCAGGGTCTGGGGGCGGGGGCAGTTAGGGATGCCTGAGCCCCCTGGGAGCTGTGCATGGTGCCCTAGAGGGTCTGGCCTGCCCGGTTCTGAAGCCCTGGGAGCCTGATTCCTGCACAGGCGCAGTGACTGGCCACACCCGTCCTAGCCCCACCGCCAGCCTCTGTTCAGCACCAGTGCTGGGAGGGAGGCCGTCCTGCCAGCCTGACTTCCGCCATCTCTCCAGCTTGCTCTGTCTTGCACCTCCTGTGGCAGGCTCTGGACTGTGGGCCGCAAGCTCAGCCCCCAGCAGTCTCCCTAGGCTCCTGCCATGACACTACCCGGCCTGGGAGGAGCAGACGGTCACGAGCAGCAGCGGGGAGCGCCGCCGACGTCCTCTTCCCCGGGGTCCCCGCCTCCTTCCCCGGGTGGGTTTCTTCACCTTCTTGGCCCCAGGGGGCCCTGTGCCGCCTGCCCACGCCCTGCGGCCCCGGCCCCGGGCCCAGCCCCCCGGCAGCGGCTCACCGGACTTGACGGAGCAATGTACGTGGGCCTTGGATTCATAATACACCCAGTCGAAGCCGGCTTCCACTGCCAAGCGCGCCAGCAGTCCGTACTTATTGCGGTCACGATCCGAAGTGGTGATGTCTACCGCGCGGCCCTCATAATGCAGCGACTCCTCCGAGTGGTGACCGTCCTCGTCCCAGCCCTCGGTCACCCGCAGCTTCACGCCGGGCCACTGGTTCATCACCGAGATGGCCAGTGAGTTCAGGCGGTCCTTGCAGCGCTGCAGGAGGAAAGCCTCGAGTTAGGGGAGCGGGCCGGCGTGCGGGTGGAGGCGCAGCCCCGCGGAGTCTCCCGTCGCGCGCGCCACCGCGGGAAACCCAAGGGTGCTCCGTCCCCTGGCAGCGACAGAGCCCTGGAGGCTTCCCTCGGCTCCGGCTTGCGGCTGTCCCAAGGACCTAAACGGCGTGGTGCCGCCACAAATGCAGAGGGCGCAGGGAGCCGCGCACCCTCGGGGCGGTTCTCTTTGAGAGGCCCCTTCCTCGCATGCTGGTTGTGGCCCCACTTGGGGTGCAAATCCTCCACGGCCGCGCTCAGTCCCTGTCTCACCCGGCTTCAAGGGTCGGTGCAAGGCCGGAGATGCCCAGTAGGTGTCACCGTAGCCTCAGGGCTGAGGCCCCGGGACACGCGCCCCGGAGGCGCGGCAGGTGCGCAGCGCGCGGGAGAGTGGGGCGCGGTATTGGCACGGAATCCCAGGCCTGCCTGGGTCCCTCCCTCGGGTGCCACAGACCATTCCTGCTGGGACCTTCTTCGGATCCCAAACCACCTACACCTGCGCCCGGGATGCCGGGGAAAGGCTGGCTCCCCGCCGGCGGGGTGGCGGGTGACTTGGAGTTTCCGCGGCAGGGGGCACGCGCAGCAGTTGATAATCCCGATACACGTCCTCCCAGAGTCAAGAGCCTTCAGCACTTCGGCGCAGGGATCCGAGAAAGCGAGCCACTGAGCTCGCGGAGCTTGCTTCAGGCTCCGCCTCACGTGGGGTGGGGAGAGCTGCGGGACAGTGGGTGGGGGCGGGGGGACACCCGAGAGATCATCCTCCTGCTGGCTCCCGGCTGCCTGGAGTCTAGGGCACCCCGCCGTCGACGGCTGGCTGGAGGGGCTGGCGGGAGAGGGGTCCCTTCCACCAGTCCTTGACTGAGGTGACAGGCACCCTCAGTGTCGGCAGATCACGTGCTCACCCACCCCAGCCCCCAGAACTCGGGCGCCACAGACCCTTGGACTCGGTCTCCCAGGAGCCAACAGCGGCCACAGCCCAAGGCCCTGCTGATCTTTCCAGAAGGAGACGCCTGGCTGGGGGTGCTCAAAAACCGGAGGGCGCTCCACGTGCTCCAGCCCTCAGGCTCCTGGCCTCCCACCTTTGTCCGCCCCTCGGGCCCCTGCTCCCGCCCCTCTCTCCTCCACCACCCCTTTCCTCCCCGAGTCCAGAGCCGGCGCGCTGTCAATGATTGCCCAGCCCGTGGCCCGGATCCTTATCTGCATTCCTCGGCGTCCAGCCCGGCCGGCCACCAGCCAACCTTCGCCCCGACACCGGCTGGCCGACCCTGGCGCTAGGGCGCTTGCTGAAGGCGGTGGTCAAGCTGCTCTTCCTAAAGCGCCTAGAAAGCGGGTTGCCCGACTGCGAGAGGGGTGCGGGGTGGTGACAGGAGATCACCGAGGAAGGGGGTGCTCCTAGAACGCTTCACTTGCCGGCTGTGAGGAAGAAAGTTTGCCCCCAGGCTCTTGGGCTGAGTGCAGCCAGGCTTGTTCCAGCAAGCGTTCCAAGAGACTAGCGTTAATTCTGCCCGGGGCCTTCTCCGGCATCCTAGTCCTCTCTTCCGCTTTTCCCCACCCCGGACACTAATCCCATGGATCCCCCAGGTTCGGGCCCCAAGGCCCCACGCCTCACCCTTAAGCCTCAACCGCACCGCTCAGCTCTCGGGACAGACACGTGGGCTCGCCCGGGATTTCCTCTCTCAACTCTGTCTCATGGCTCAACTCTTCCCTAATGCTCCTTAAGCCCAGACCCAGCCGGGACGCTGCGCCAGGAGGGGGCAGCGCAGCGAGCCGAGAGCGCTTGGGGAGAAAAGGTGGTGGGACCCGCCCCGCCTGGAGCTTCTCCGTCTCAGGTGCAGAATGACTTCGGAATGAAAGGGGAGCAGCCTCCAGGAAGGTTAAGCCGAGAGGGGCTGCGTGGATTTCTGGAGGCGCAGGAGGCAGCCGGGTCCAGGTATCTCCGGGTGCTGTTTCTGGCCGGAGCTGCCAGCACTCGGGGGCCGAGGGGCCGCCGCCTACCGGCTGGGCTGTGGGGCTTGGCAGCGGTGAGCTCTTCTCCCAGACTCGGGCGGGCTCCGGGCTGCCGACACTCCCGCCGGGACCCCCTGATCGACCCATCTTGGGCCGGAGGCAGCTGGGTTGACGACAGGGGCAGGTGCCAGGGGGCGTGCCAGCCGGTCGAGTAAAGTTGCCAGGGGGGCGGGTTGGGCCAGGCAGGTGGCGGTGCTTGGGCGGCGGCGCTCTGCGAGGGCGGGTCGCGCTCACCTGGGTCATGAGGCGGTCTGCGCCCGTGTTCTCCTCGTCCTTGAAGATGATGTCGGGATTGTAGTTGGGGGTGAGCTCCTTGAAGCGCTCGGAGCTGCGCGCGATCTTGCCTTCATAGCGCCCGCTGGCGCCCAGGGTCTTCTCCGGCACGTTGGGGCTGAACTGCTTATAGGCGAGCGGCACGAGCTTGCGCGGCGGCCGCCGGCGGCTGCCCACCACCCGGCCCGGCCCGCAGCCCCGCGCCGCCGGCACCAGCAGCAGCAGCAGGAGCAGGCAGAACCGCAGTCGGGGCCGGAGCCGGGCGGGAGACATGGCCGGGAAGCCCGGGAGAGAGGCGGGCGAGGGCGCCTGGTGGGCTGGTGGGTGGGCGAGTCGACGGGAGCGCTGCGGGGACTCAGGCGTCGGGGTGGCTCCGGGGGGCTCCGGGTGGGGGCGCCATGGGCTGCGCGGCGCGGCGCAGGGCCGGCGGGACTCAGGTGCGGGGCGGGGGCCCGGGGCCCTGGCTGGTGGCGGCGCGCGGTCCCCCTCGGCGCCTCGACTCTGAGCTGCCCGGCTCGCCGGCCGCCAATAAATAGGCCGGCCCGTTTGTTTTGGCAACGCGGCGGCGGCGGGGGGCGGCGGGTGGCGGGGCTGCGGGCCGAAGGGCTGGGCTGGGCAGGCCGGGCCGGCGGCTGGCGGGCCCCGCGGTTAGCACCCGGGGCCGGCGGTCAGGCGGCTCGGGCGGAGCGGGAGCTGCTGCCGTCTGCGGCGCAGCCCGGGGCCGAGTGAGAGGGGAAATGGAAGAGATCCGGGCTTCGGCCCCGCGCAGACCGCACCCTGCCCATGTCCCTGCCTCCTGTGTGCTCGACAGCGAACCTGCAGCAAGGGCAGCGCAGCCTCCTCCCCCTCGGGCGGGCGGCCCCGGCACTAGCCAGCCCTCGTCCCGCTCGCTCCGTCGCCGCGCGTCCCCCGCCCGCTGCCCTGGGCGCCCCCTGCATTGCCCGAGTCCGCCCTCCCCGCCCGGCGCACCCCACCCCGCCTCGGCCTCGCCTCTGGGCTTCCCGAGGCTCCGGGGTGCCCCGCCAGGCACAGACCTCTGGACAGGAGCTGCCACCCCCACCGAGACCGCAACCCACGGCGCGGCCGGACGCGAGAGGCGGGGGGCAGCGACCGGACCGCGCAGCCGCCCACGGCGTCCCCTGCGGGGAAGCAAACCCAAAAGACAGAAGGCTGCTCCTAACCTGGCGCCCCACCCGGCGCGGGAGACGCCCCGTCTCAGCTTGGCAGAGCTGAGTTTAAGATCCACCCGGTGCCACCGCAGCGCAACCCCGTGTGAAGCTGGGAGGCGACGACCTGCCTCTGAAGAGTCAAATAGGGGTTTTGAGTTGGAAACACTGTTAAAACAGTCTTAAGAGCAACGTGAAGTAGGCCAAGGGGAAGGAAAGAGCTGCGAGTGGTGGCAGCGACACAATACCCGAGGGACCTGGCGACACACAGATCCCAGTGCCCGGCTTGCTCCGCGTGAAAAAACGATGCAAAACCACCGGCACACTGATGTCACACTCTTAGTTCTACTTTACAAATTAAAGAGTACGGAGAATATGTAGAGGCAGCTGAAGTGTGTGAGTGTGCGTGTGTGCGTTTGTGTGTGTGTGACCTTCAGGAAAAGGCAACCACTGCTGAAGCAACCACTGCTACAAAATATATGATTTGGTTGCAATCAACTCTACAAAGTCAGTGGAGATAGAGAAAAAAAAGGGCTTACAAATTCATATTCCAAGAATGCTAATACAATAGGTACTATTTTGTTGATACTTATGTGCCTGATACAGGGAAGCTATTAGACGTTTTTATACCAATACTTCTACTTGCCACTGTGCTCTGGTGGAGTGTTGGTTCCGTCTGCTGCCTCTAGCCAAGTGCAGTCCACATGCATCCCAGGGACCGAGGTTGGTGTCCCAGGGCCAGAGGAAAACCAAGATGAACAACTAAATATATAAATGCTTCTTCCTCCTCTCTCTTCCTGCCTGCCTCAGCTTGCTTTCATTCCTGCCTCCACATTTAAAAATAAAATTCTACTTGTATCACCTAGTTTAAACTCACAATCCCAAATGAACTATTATTGTCCCCATTTTACAAACAACAAATTTGAAGCCCCGAGAAGATAAGCAACTTGCTCCTGGTCAGCAGCGGACAGGGATTCAGTCCCAGGGTTCTGACCCTAGTGCGCAATCCTCACCCCTGCAGATGCACTGGCCCTCCCTCCGCGGGACTCACTCCTCCAGTACAGCATGGGTTTGGGGGTGAGGTGACTTCTCACAGATATGTTCACATTTCCTCTGGATCAATTTTTCGAGCACAAATACAGTACTGGAAGGGGCTCAAGAGAGTGTTTCATCCAAGCACTTCCTATAGTAGAAAAGGAAACAGGCTCACAGAAGGGACTTTAGGAGCAGAATAGTCTGTAAGGCGGGCGGGGAGTGGATTGCTTCCTTCCCTTTGCCAAGGCTTCCTCCCCAGGCCCAGGTTGATTCTCACCTTAGTAATTGGATTCTGTCCCCCCAGACTCAGATTCTTCTAACATTGCTTCTTTCCTTTTTCTTGAAAGTTCAAGTGCTTTGTGTGTTCCCCAGGGTTCAAGAACTCCCCCTGAAATATTCCTCAGCCCTTCCTCTCCTGCTCAGGTTTCTGGAGGCAGATAATTCAGCCAGGTCAGTACTTCTTCCACTCCAGACACACAGGGGTTCTGTTTTTACAGAGCATCAAAAGAGAGAGAGAGAAGAAAATCCCATAGGCTTCCACGATCACCTATCCCATTGTTTGATAACAACTTTCTAGAGAAGTTTTGCCTAAATTCAGTCTTTTCTTCCTCCCCCTGTCATGCAAATTCAGCTTCATTCCTCTTCCTCTAACCTTTGGGATGAGGACCACTGTCCTGCATGTTAACTCCATGTTATCTTCTTTTCTCCAAGTGAAAGACATTTTCAGAGGTGCTGATTTATCACTCACCATTCGCTTTGCCATTCTTCTCTCCTTTCTCCACTCCCACAATGTGATTCTTACTCTTTTGAGTACAAATCTCTTGTGAAGATGTGACTGTCAGATCAGGCCAGGGCATGCAGCCAGTCGGGTACCTGGTGGAAGAAGCAGACGGGGTTTACCAGTTGTCGAGTCTCCTCCATGTGGGTACTTCAAGCTCTTAGTAAGATCTTCACAATAACTTTCTGCACGTGGCAGTTCTTATTCTCCTTATTCTTATTTTACAAATCAACAGGTGAGGCTTGAGCCTCGGTCCTATGGTCAGGATATGAACCCACAGCTTGTTTTACTCCAAAGCTATATTCTTTTCTAGGACAGATACTGCTTCAAGATCTGAATCACATATTTAGATCAACCCCTGTGGAGGCAGAGGGAGAGGAGGGCAGAGGCAGAAGCATGACAATTTCTACAGCAGTGACCCTGCAGCACTTTTCATTGAAGTTGGGGCCAAAGAACCCTGGTCATTTCTTGTCTGCCTCTGTTCTCAGCTATTGAGTAGTTGGAGGGTAGCTCTTGAATGGGCCAGTCCATTAGCCCTGTCAAAGTCCGGTTCTTTTTCTGCCCAGGCTCTTGCCAGCAGTGAAACAGAAGAACTGAGGGGCACCTCTCTGGAGGCACCAACTGCCTGGGGTCTGAGCCACAGTGAAGAAGCCTGACCCAGGCACCTTCTATCTGAGTCTTTGGCCTATTGGTAAATCACTTTCCTTCTCTCTTCTGCCCCACAGTCACCTCTATTGTGAAGACAACCAAGTAAAATCTACTTCTTTGGATATGATACATTTTTGTGTATAAGAGTGCAAGTTGAAAATATAGGTTGAAGATAAGGGACAGGGGAAAATGTACCATGGAGCCTGATCATTCAAGCATCTGTCTAGGAGACAAATATTAGTATTTTTAGTCAATCCTGAATTGAATGCTCTATTATGCTTATAGAGATATATTTATATGTGTGTGTAAGTGTATGTGCCTACACATATGTAGATGTATTCACACAAACATACGTGCTGTGTGAGTCCACCCGTCTTTAATCAACTCGTCTTTTTTCACCTAATTTTGCCACTTGGCCAGATCGATCGATCCTGCTCTAAATCCAGGGGTGCTAAGCCACAACCAGACAAGATTCAGGAAGGCAGTTAGTCAAACATCCTCCAGTGACTTGGTCTCAGCAGAAAGAGTAGAGCTGGCAAATCTGTGCCTGAACCTTGTTATTATCTTCTACCTGTGTGGCCTTGGGCAAAGTCACCTGACTTCCCTGAATTTGAATTTTCTCATCTATAAAGTAAAAATAATACCAGCTACCTTATAGGTTTTGTTGAGGTTAAAAGTACAAGCTGTAAAGTACAAATCTTATGTATAATTTGTTTTCAGTCCCTGCTAGTTTCAGTAGAAATAGCTCTCTGCTTCCTATCATCTTTCAGAGACACATATAAAGATGCTCAGAGATGTGTGTCCCAAGACAGTACTAGGAGTTAGGAGGCCCAGCCTCTTTCTACCAGGGAGTGTCTACCTCTGCACACTGGTAGAAGAGAAACATTAAAAATATTGAAGACAGGTGCACCCTGGTGGCCTAGTGGTTTGGTTCACTGGGCATAGTCCACATACATTCCCAGATTCAAGACCTGGAGTGGGGGGGGGAGGGAGAAGCACGATGAACAACTAAATAAATAATGTGCTTCTTCCTCCTTCCTCTTCCTGCCTGTCTGCACTTTTCCTTCCAAAATAAATAAATAAATAAATAAAAATATTGAATACAAATAGAGAAGTAGAAGACAGTTTTTTAAAGAAATCCACTGTTTAATCATAAAGATAAATCATGAAAATAAGAGGCAGCACAAAGCCATGAATACCATCATAAACGAGTACAGAATAATTGTATTATAAATAAGTTGGGTGAACAGATATAAGACAAACTTGACCTAAACGAATAAGGAATCGGGAAGCTATGGGTCTGGGGTCAGACTGCTTGGAAGAAATCGATTGTGAAGGAGGGAAAGGGATGGTTGAAAATGGTGAAGAGGGTACTCTGGAAAGGGTAACGCTGCTTTGATAGTCAGCAATGATGGTGGAGGGTATGTGTAATGATGAAGAGTCAAGTTGGATGACATAGCTGAAGGGAAAGCCCTAGTATCTCTCTTATTAAACTGCACACAAGCCTTATGAAATTGACAGCACTGTCATTTTCCAGATGAGGAACTGGGGCTCAGGGCTTGTAAGTGTGGGAGTTGAAGCTGGAATCCAGGCTTGTTTGACTCCATGACAATCCAGTTTCTTAGAGAGTGATCGTAGAGCAAGCAACCTGGATTGCTGACCTTCATTGAAGTCATTCATTTTCTTCTCTAGATCTAGGAAACTATTATGTCACCTTCTTCATGGCCTTTGAAGGCCTCATACTCTATTTAACTGTTTTCCCAACTGGTTGGGATCACTCTGACTTCTGTTGAATTTTTGTTGTTGTTTTGAAGAGGCAATTACACCAACAAATTTGGCCCTTGTGTAGAAATGACACCTGCATGTCTTTCAAGACTCTGGTCCTTCCAGATCACGTTTGGAGATCCAATTAGAGTCACTCAGAATCAACAATGCTTTGAAAGCTGGCTATTGATTAGAAATGGGAATGTCAAGTTACCTTTGCCCAAACAATAAGCTCATTACAAGGTACTTCAGAGAGATTCAAGCATTAAAGACCTTGCTTTGATGACTTTGAAAAGGTAGGAAAGGCAGCACAAATAGTTACGAAGAGAGTGCTTTCCCCTCAAGTCAGAGACCAAAGACTGTGGGAAATTCTTATAGAGAGAAAAACATGCAGATAGAAAAATACACACATAAATACTTTTCTGCATATGGGTTATAACATGTTTACTAACTAATGAGCTTTATTTCCACCCAGTGTCTCTCTTTGGGAAGACATTATATGTTTAAAGAGAATTTTGAAACATTTGCTAGTTCAGTAAATGTTCATTTAAGGAGGTGGGTAATACTCTTTTAATATTCAAATGATGGTCTCAACAGACCTGTCAGCTTTCTGTGATGGGGTTCAGATTAGTACATCCACATTCACCAGGTGCTAGTGACAGCTACCTAAGGAGGCTATGGATCTACAGCCATGTGTGTATGTGTGTGTGCATTCGTGCAGGGGTACATACACACATATTCATGAGTTCATGCATGTTTAGTCATTATACTCATAATTATAGTTTCTAGAAAATGATAATTTCATTATGGTTGTAACGAATAAAATGACATTTCACCCCATTCTACTCTAAGGCCAGGTGTCCCCTAACATGACTACATTATATCTAAAAACCTTCAAGATGATGCTGGTGTGGAGGAGTGAATGAGAGTGTGTGTGAGATAATCTTCATTTTTTCACTCAAGTATTTCTAAGAACCTGTGAATAGCTGACACTATTCAAGGTGCTCAGGATATGAGAAAACAAAAGAGAGAGAGAGACAGAGAGAGACAGAGAGACAGAGAGAGACAGAGAGACAGAGACAGAGAGAGACAGAGAGACAGAGAGAGATATCCTGCCATTATGGAGTTGTTTTCTAGTAGGGAGGCATTAGAGACAATTTAAAAATAAATATAAAAATAGATAAAAGATACCATGTGCTGAAAGCAAAAAGGAAGGACTATGAGCACTGAACATAAAGGAGGGTGAAGGGATTGGGTGCAGTCTTTTGTGGGGAGCAAGTGCGAGGTTGGGAGGCAGGTTCCTCTATTAAGCAGGATGGTCAGTGGAGGCGGTGAGAAGGTGTCACTTAAGCTAAGACCTGGCAGAGGTGAGGGCCTCAGCCAAGCAGGTGTCTAGGGGGAAAAGCATTCTCAGCTTGTATTTTGGAGAAATAGCAGAGAACAGCATGATGGAAGATGAAGCTAGAGGAGAAATGAAGTAGGCTTGACTTCCTACTTTTCTGAGTCTGAAGGTGTTTTTCAGACTTTTTAGAAATTTCATAGTGAAGATAATTTACTCTTCAGTGAGATTTCTGTACTGATGTATAAATATGGATACAACATAGTTAAGTGAAAGTAAAAGCAGACAACAAAACAGCTTTTATACATAACATGAAATACAGTCATGGCTCTTTCTACTTCATACACTTGAAAATTGGGGGCGGGGGGGGGGGAAATCTTCCCTTTAAACACATCACTGAAATCAAGAGCTGTGTGTTGCAGCGTGGGGGCCCCGAGGGGTGCATGTGAGTCCGCGCGCTCTCTGGGGTGGGTGTAGAACGTTCTTCCTGGCTCTTGTTGAATACGGGTTTTTCCATCGCATTCCCAACTCACTTCCTAGGTGGTGCCTTCTTTGGAATTCCTTTGCAGTGATCTGGAATTTTCCTGTGAGACTCCCATCCTTGCAGTTCGAGTCTATGGACATCATAACCCACTTGGCTTCTCACATCCCTTTCTTGGTTAGGAATATTGCTCATTCTTTACTGCTTCCTTCGGCAGTCTTTCTCCACATGGAATTTTCCTCTACTAGTTCCCCAAGTGGCTTAACCGTTGAAACATTTCCCATCCTCTTGACAGTATTTTGTCATCAGTTTCATACCTGCTTTGATTCCATTCGACGGCCGCCATTAAGGTATTTTTGAGCTTCTCATATGGGAGCATAAATCTCTCTTTGATTCTCATTTCCAGGAACTACTTTCCAGATGTCTTTCTGGTGGGCGGCTCAGCTCCTGCCAAGCAGTTCCTGCTCTAAAATGACTTTGCTGAATGACCCACAACGCCATGCCAGGCCCGGAATCATTACACACATAGCGCCCTGCGTGAGAAACATCGGTGTTCTCTGATTGCTCCCTCCCCGCCCTATCGGGACAGATGAAGTCAACACAGTTTCGTTTGGCACGGTTCTGCTATTTTCATTCTTCAGATCCTAAAAATGCACACACACTTTGACCGTTCAATAGTCCACGGTGCTGGAGCTGGGGCCTCCTGTATGTCACCTCGCTCACTGGTGACACCTCTAAAAGGGGTGTGGCTGCAGCTTATAACCAGTGCATGCTGGGTGCCTGACTGCCTGCACAAACTCAAAGCTGGTCACTTTACGCAAACTGGCACGCTGGTATCTATAAAAGGAACATCCGCCGCCTTCTGCCAAAGGTAGAGCCAAGTCACTTTTCCCGCTCCAGCCCAATCCAGATTCTACTGTCTTCTTTTTCATTCAAAATGCCATTGTACCATTGATCTCTCCCCTCTGTCCTGCTATTCTAATCATGTAAATTATCCTGCCACAGTAAATGCATTCTTCCTAGCAGAGCAACTCAGTGGACATCCCCGTCACCAGAAACCCACTCCAGCTGAGGGATCAGTGTCATTTTCATACATCATCAGAGTACGAGTATTTCTATTGCTGTCACATCAGATTACTAAGGAAACAGAAACAACTCCCCTCCCCCACCCCTTGCCTTCCTGCTCCTCCCATATGTGACAGAGGACCAGCAGGTATTGCTCGGTGACCTGGCAGTGCCAGGCCGCAGTAAGAAGTGAAACTGGCAGTCTACCCTTCTGTCCTGCATGTGGGATCTCTTTACTACCAGGATCCCCAGCAGTACAGCTCCGGACCCCCGAGCACACACAGGCCCAGACCCTGCAGGGCCTTCCCGCCAACCTCAGCCCTTCGCACCACCCACCCCTCAGCCTGGGTGGGAAGGGAAGGATGGAGTGCCAGTCACAGGGGTTACTCTTCCCTACTCCATTCTCCCTTCTCCTGTCACTGATTTCTGACCGGCTGTCGATCCTATCAGGGGTCCATAAAGCGAGGAGGACTCTGGCCCGGGAGAGGTGGGTAGGGGTTAGGCAAACAGGCCAGGGAGGCAGTTGGTTGAAATTTAACCACAATATTCTTGGTCTCTATTGTTTTGAGTGAGGCCCAATATTTCCACAGCAGGATTATAGGATCTGATTAACCATGGGAGACAACAATGCCTGGGATGGGCTTTCCCTTCCAGCTTCCAGTATGAAAAAGAAAATGTAACCCCCAGTTTCGTGGGGCCCCCCAGCAGCCCCCCACTGCCCCCAATTCTAACCCTGCTCCTGTTGCTGGCCCCCAGTGACGGGAGGGAAGAAGACTGGTACTGCATGCTCCCTTGACTTCTGGCCCGCGGCCCGGCGGGACAAGTAATCCTGGCACAGTCTTCCCAGGTGAGCCAATGACTGTGTGCTCCCCATACCTTGGAGTTCTTCCAGGGGCTCTTCCGGGTTCCCCTAGACTGGCCCCAATTCTTAGGAACCGATGAGAGTTTGGTGCCAGGAGGCTCCACTCATTTGCAGGGTCCAGGAGTGTGGAAAACACAGCAAAATCTCTCTGGTCCCACGTAGATAAACTGAGGCAGAGAGCGCTTACCAGCTTAGAAGAATGATTACACCCTTGCTAGAAGGCTTCTGTGGTGCCCTGTGACTGCCACAGGCCAGGTGGAGGAGTGAGACCCAGAACTGAGTGGAAGCTTCAAGGGCCACCAAAAAGCAGTCTCGAGGTATCCTTGAAAGGTCCTGGGATGAAGGACAGGCTGGGTGCGCTCCTAGTGACTCAAACTTGCCTAGGGTCCCTCTCCTTCGCACCAGACAAGTTATTCTCCCTGCTCCCGGAGGGTGTTTCCTCTCAAGGTGGGGTCTTCTGAGGTTCTGTCCAAGGAGCATGGGAGGAAAAAAGGTCAATAATCTTCTACAAGAAAACCCTGCAGCAGCTTCCAGGGGGCCATGGTGGCTAGGCCACAAAGTATGGCCACTTCTCTCTGTAGCCAAGTGCCTAGGGTAAGCCAGTTCACAATTTTGAGGGTCCATTACTGGTTTTGATGTTGGTGGAGAGGAATCAAGGTCCTTGAATTTTGAATCTGGTGACTTCCTTGTAGCTGTCACTCTTTTTGAAAGGTTTCTTCAGGAAAATCAGAAGCTAGAAATATTTTAGGGCAGAGGTTAGAAAAGGCATATGCTGATCATATCAAAACCCAGTTAACAGAAGTTGTACCCGTCCGCAGGATAATACCACCACAGTGGTATTTTCTGAGTCAGGGTTAAAACTGACCCTGTTCTCAGAGTATTATGTAATAAAAGGATGAAAACGAAAGCACCTAAGACATGTTATACACACACATTATATTCATAGCACATAGTGAAGGGTGAGCAGAACAGATAAAGTGCGCTAACCACACCGCAATGCAGGTTATTAAGAGGATTTTAGGTTTCCTCTACACTCTACTAAGAAATCTTCTTAGTTATATACATGGGAGAAAATGAGGAACAGAATGGTGGGAGAGAAGAGAATGCCTCCAGTGACAATGTCAAGAGAAACTAAATCCAGGACCAAGAGAAGAGGTAGTGGCTTTCCCACTCCCTGCCATCTTGGGGCAACAATGACACAAGGGCCTCCTGCTACCTCTCAGCAGATCAGGGCCAAGGAGGAGGGAAGGGTTTCAGAAGTTTGGAGGCTGACATCGATGAGAAGAAAGGGAGTTCGGCTGTTCCACAGGACACAATGAAGCAGCAGAAGGGCCCAGTACTCAGGAGACGCAAGGAGCATCCCTCTGGCCCCCAGGGCTCGCCGTAGGTGAATGACATCAGACAGACCCGTGCCAGTGTCACGGTCTGACAGGCGTGGATTCTCCTCAAGTCCGACACAGAGGCACAGCTCTCGTACGTACTCTGCCACCTTACACTCCAGGAATCCTAGGGCTCGCTCCTCAGGATTCAGTGGGAAGATGAAGGCAGAAGTTCCTTCCTCCTCTTCAATAACTTTGCTCATCCTTCGGGAACACTCTTTGATCTGGGAGACGGACTGCTGACAGGCAGGAGGAAAGAGAACGACTTTCAGTGGGATTTTCCAGGACCTGGCCCGGCTCTGCCTGTGGGGCCTGCTGAGAAAGCCCTCAGTGAGGCCAGAGGGAAGGAGGTGCTGCCCCGCTGGAGAGCTCAGCGAGGGAGCCTTCTCCAGCAAAGGGCCTGCCTGTCAGGGCTGACTGGGGGGAGGGCTGAGCGGCCAGGCCGGCCAAGTCGGCTTTGCAACCTAGGTGGCGCTATTTCTCTACTTTTTAGGTCAAGTTCTTGCAGGAACTTCCTAGAGGTCCGAGTCCTGCTCCTGGTTTGCTGGCTTGCTCCTGTAAACCACCTTAATATTATTTTTTTTTCTAAAAATACTCCAAAGCAATTGAAAGAGTCCCTTCTCCCACCAGCCAGCCCTGGCCCCAGCCTCGGCCCCGGGGAGCGGGCGGGTAGGCGGGGAGGTGGGCCACGGCTTTATTAAACACAGGGAAAACTAATATTTACGGAATAAAATTTATGGAGCAGCCACGAGAATTCGACCCTTTTATGTGCATGTGGAGTGGGGGCTGGGCCAGGCTGGGGGCCTCGGGGAGGGGCCCACGCCAGGGGGCAGGGCTGGAATAGAGCCTGGCTAGGCCAATTTGTCAAGCCCGGGATTTCCCTGGAGCGGCCCCAGGATGAATGATGCCCAGCCGCCACCGCCAGCTTTGGGGGGTCAGGGCTGCAGGGCAAGAATGCCTGCGGTGGGCTCTAGAGCTGCTTCTCTAAGGCCGTGCGGGGGCACGCTCCCCAAGGAGGCAGCCATCTCTGGGAGTAGAGGGGGCAGTGGGTTGGAAGGTCATCAGGCAAAGACTGCCTGAGCTCTTATGGCCGAGGGATTATCCAGGGTCAGGAACCCACATGGTTTCCCAGCTTCTGGAGAAGTCTTTCCATCGTCCTTGCGGGGTCTCGTACGTGTAGATTCGGAAAGCTGGCGGGGTGCGCCCTGGAGCTTGTGGCGGGAGAGGCAGGTACCTGCCGCACTGGAGATGAGCCTGGGGGAACTCTGACTGCCAGCAGGCAAAGGCATAGGGATGTTGGTGACAGAAGGAGGGAGTATGGCCTAGAGGCATTTCTGGACTCAGCTAGGGCTCTGCCTTCAAGGGCTTCAGGCTGCCGCCTGGAGTGGAAGGGGAGTAGAGCCACCTGCTAAAAGGGGGCCGGGTTACGGGAGGAGGGATAGCTTTTGGTAAGTCACCTAAGCGGCTAAGGTGCATGCAGGTCAAAGGACCTGGGTTTGGGACGTGAGACAAGGTGAAGGAAAAAGAAACAAAACCATTCGAGACTCCATTTCCTAGTGAGTTAACAGCGACTTCCTCATGAAGCGGTTGAGGACTCAACGTCAGTCTCCATGATCAGAGTACCTGGTATATACTAACTGATGGACAAATGTCAGGTTGTTCCTATTGCAGCCATGATTTCATTACTGTGTGGGCTGCCTTCTCTCCCAGGAGTTGACGTGAGCGTGACGTGAGCGTGACGTGAGCGTGACGTGAGCGCAAACACCCACGGCTGCTGGGGAGGCTACATGGACGAGGAGGCCCTCTCACCATCACACGTCAATGAACCACAAGAGGCTTCCGTACGTTCTGCCCCTTCCTGCACCTAAAGTCACCAGTGAGCATCCAAGGTCCACTTCTCCTGCATCTCTGCGATGCAGAGACATTCTCACCTATAGAGGGAAGCCTGACAGAGAGGGCCAAGGGGTGTAGGATTTGCCAATCCTGCTGCTTCTTGCCAGTTTTGTCTGGAGAGGATTTTCTAACTAACTGTCTAAGATTCTACTTATATCACAAAGCCTCTCCATTTTCCATGCTAAGCACTGTTCGTCCTGGATGTCAATTCTGTTGTCCCAGAGAACCCTGGTGGGCCATTTCCTGTTTCCTGTATCCCAGTGCTTCCTCCTTCTCCTAGTTGCTGTGGTATTTGAAACGGAGTGAAGGGGAAAAGAAAGTAAAGGAAAACAAAAGTCCTTCTTCTCCCACTTTAGTGGGAAACTACCTTGGCTCTAGTGCTTGAAGCTCTTTGTAATTTCAGGGTCGCCTATTTGGTTTAACCTGTTACCTGTGCCATGGAAACAGATTAAAAAACCCAGTATGTAAGCAAAAAAAACAAGCAAACAAACAAAGCAGGACCCACATCAGGTCAGATGGAGATGAAGTCACCTGTTGTCTTCTCCCACCATGGAGAGAGGTCTCAAGATCAACATTCCCGGATGGAGGCTGGACACAGACCTCAGCAGAAATGCACAAGGAGACCCTGAAGGACTGGACTGACGGTCCAGACTTCGTCCAGAGACAACAAAGGGGTGGACCCAGGAAGGGGAAGTGGGTTAGGTATGCCATGGAATAAGCCATTTCAAAAGCAGGGGGTGTGAGGGCTTTTTATTCCATACTAAAGAGAGAAGGGGGGTCTCTGAGGATCCCTAGGACTGGCTAGGGACTCTTCAGAAAGGTAGACAAAACTCCCTTAGCAGTTGTGCCTTTCTGCAGACTAGTCTTATACATGTAAAGTCCATGGTAGGGTCCTGGTCTAGAGAACGCCCACCAAAGAGAGGAGGGTGCGGAGCTCAAAGAGGGTCGGCCAGTGCCCGTGTCCAATCAGGTGGCCTGTCAACAAGAACTTCAAGTATCCTGCCCTTTAAGTGGGGTCTCTGACAGCAAAACTCTGTATCAGAGATACTGTTGACACAAGAGTTCCTTTCAAGGAGACACTCAGACTCTTCTCCAAGTTCATCCTCAGCGGCCGCGACAGTGACACATTAACTGAAGAGCCCCTTCGGCTTCTTCCTCTTGACCTTTAACAGCTGAGGTCTCTGCACAGGGTCTGAAGTCCCCTGGGGGTAGGGTAGAGAGGGGGGAAGACAATGAGTCTGACGCGTTAACAGGGATTCTGAGCAGTTGTATCGTTTAAAAGGAAGGAAGTTAAGCAGGAACTTCCTTCCTCCGTGAGTCTCTCACAGGTGAAGTGGCTGATACAGGTGTTTTGAAGTCTGTGTCAAAGAGTAAACGTGACAGAAGACTAAGCAAGAGATGCGTAAATCCCTTCTCTAAAGAGCCACCTCACTACTGTCACTGGAAATATAATAAGGGAAAAGGAGACCAGGCTCATCACTCGGTGCACGAATTGCAGAGAGGAGACAGTGAGGGCAGTTGTGGAATTTCCCATCCAGAAAGCCAGTTTGAAAGCCTGGTCCCCAACACCCTCGACATTGTTAGGGCAGCATCAACTAGGTGGTCCAGTGCCCACTGGCTTGGAAACTACTGGTGTGCACCCCTCCAGCTTTCTGAAGGCCCTCCAAGAAGCTGCTCAGGACTCACCGTGGGCTCGTCCTCAGGCACCGGGAGGGAGGATGCTGAGCAGACGGGCTCCTCTGGCTGCTTCGGAAACTGGCTCTCGGTGCCTTGTGGGGAGGCGCTGCTTGAGGTCTGAGTAGCTCCTGAAATCAGAAAGATCAGGAGAAACTGGGAGAAATGCCTTCTTCTTACCAGGAAGACACCGGCTTTCACCAAGCTTTCTCATAAAGGTTGGGGTTTAGTACTAATGCATAAACAGACAGAAAGAGCCACAAATCCAACTCTGGCTGACTTTCAGAAAGTCCTCTTTCTACTGTGAAGACTCCCCGGGCCACTTTCACCAGCTAGGGCAAGAGTTTCCTTGATTCAAAATAGCCAGGTGGTCTTCCACACATCTCCTTGCATGTCTCAGGCAGGGAAATGGAAGTTTCTCTGGTTCTCTAGCTAATTCTTCTAAGCACCTAGATCAGTTCTAACAGAACTTTCTGCAGTGATGGAAATCTCTGTATCTGCGCTGTCCAATTTGGTAGCCAGTAGTCATATATGGCTGTAGAGAACTTG
Source organism: Solenodon paradoxus (assembly GCA_004363575.1). NCBI lineage: Eukaryota > Metazoa > Chordata > Mammalia > Eulipotyphla > Solenodontidae > Solenodon > Solenodon paradoxus. Next base: position 68,969 of record RJWH01003458.1, read on the forward strand.
AAAGGTGGCTAGAGAGAATGAGAAAATGAATTGTTTCTTTGAAAGTCAATGTAAATAGTTCCACATGGCTAGAGCTACGACGTTAGACAGCACACGCTAGAGCCCTGTTCTGACCCCAGGAAGACAAGTGCCCCGGAACTACTCACCCCCGTGCTGCTGCTCCATGTGCACCTCCTGCCTGGTGACTGTCATATACAGAGTCTGAAGATTCATCACAAAGGGTCGCCCATCACCAACCCTGCAGGCATCTGGAAGTTTCTACAGGGGAGAGAAGAGGCTGTCACTGGCTACATTGTATTTTCAGAGAAAGGGACTTGGGATCCCACTGGCAGAAGTGGCATTAACGCCAAAAAGATTTATACAGAGATGTTACATATAAGCTGCCCAGACCCAAGCCTGTTGGGACTAAGATAAAGTCCTTGGGGAGGTCTTCTCCCCTGAAAGGCAACTCCAAACCTATTTTTATCTCTTCCAATACTTTAGTCTCCTCTGTCTCCCCATGAGTGCCCCCTTGTCTCCAGGCTCTCTCTTCTAGAGGGGTGACCTCTTAGATGGCTGCTTCAGGAAATCGCCTTCCCTCAATTGTCTCTGAGCTGTCCGGATGGCCGCCTTAATTACACTCACTCCACACTAGAACGTCCATGCTAGAGAGACTAAAAGAAATCCAGGAAAAGGAAAAAGAGAAAAAAATGGGAATGACAGACCGAGAGACAGGAAAAAGAATGGCGCTGTGATGCTCAGTCAGAGGAAATAGAAGAAATAACATTTACAAAGCTTTGGAGGCTTACTGCCGTTTCATATTCCCTCCTGCAAACCCCCTCTGCCTCCCCAGATTCCATGAATTCACTGCGGGGGTGACATTTCCCCCCACCAAATGGTTTTTGAGGGGTGAAAAAAATAACTTACTCGTTTGAAGTACATATTTTTACAAACAAACAGCATTTTGGTATAGCTGTGGTATTAAAATTTTCTGAGTTGGGGATGATAAGGAAAACATGTCTTGAAAGTTTCCTTGGAGAGGTGATAATAACAATAATAATTAATCATCATCATAATAATAAAAGGTGAGAAACTGCTATAATTGCACTATATTTGTCTGTTTCCTTCACTATGGAATGAACTGTGAATTTATATCCACAGGAAAATGCTTTGCCCGTTTAAGTTTCATACACTTGACTGAACTGAGTTGAAGTAAGGGCTAAAGCCTGAAGCAAGTGCAATAAAATTGAGATGAAAGAGTATACGGTGTCCAGTGGTCCCCAACCTGGCTGCACTTCAGAACTTGGAAAGGGCCCAGAACCACTTCATCTGTCCCTACACATGCAAATCATCATGATTCCTGGCCAAGTGAGCAGGTCTCCCAGGGAGGCCATGCCAGCAACTCACCTGGGAACCAACCCAGGAACCCTGGACTGGCCCATATCTCACACACGGGCACTTTGTCTGTGCTAGAAAGGCATTCATTTCTGAAAAGTGACTGTGGAGGAAGGAGGGAAGAGAAGCCATGTTCAGGACTACACAGTTCTGTTTCCTGGGCCCTGTAGCAGCTGAAAGACTTGCTGACCCCCAGGAAATAGAGCCTCAATTTCTGCTCCAATCCTCACCCTGCAAAGACCATATCCAGTTTGGGTTTTCACTAGAAACCACAGACAATGAAGGAAGAGTCTTGAGTTCAGACTTTACCTCTACCAGTAATTGTTCTAGGAGTTTGACAGCCAAATTCTCTGACCAGTGAACTGAAACTGAGAAGGCACACTAATAGGCTTCACACTTCTACCTCACCTCTTTCTCCTTTCTAAGTTCAGAGCTCCAAGCGACCTTTTCCTGCTGAAGGTCCTCTACTCTGCAGCCAGGGAGGCCTGGCAGTGCAGGGCAACAGCTGTTCTCCTTCCTTCTATCTCTAGTCTCCAGGATCTCCCTTCACATTGCTCAGGAAACATGGCCTCTCATAGGGTTGTCCATACAGGGCTCGGTAGGTACTGTGCCGACCATACAAATGAGTCAATGTAGTCCAGGGTCCTCTCCTCCTGCTTTTCTATGGAACTAAAGAGACTTGTAAGTGTTCTAGGGAGATCTTTAGTTAACTCATACATTTACTCTCACAATGAAGCCCTTAAAGTTAGTGCTGTCCTGGACCTAAGTCCAAATATAGAGCCTATATCCCAAGCCCCTCCTGTGTCCTTTCTCATCTAAGAGGGGTCTGGTCTTGCGACCACTGCAGAAAACTGCCCTAAGTGAATATCCATTCTCAGAAAAGCACAAGGAAGAGAACGTGGGTATATTTGTTGCATGTGACTATGTGTTAGATGTGGTTATGAGTATCTAAATGTATTAACCCATGTCGTCTGCTTCACTGCTGTTTCCCTGGCATTTAGAACAACCTGGCCCAAAGGAGGAGAATGGATGAATAGGACAGACACCAGTATGGCCCCATTTTACTGAGGCAGTCACTGTGAGGAGGTGATGGAGCAGGGTAAGAATCCAGACAGTCTGCATTAAGAGACCACGCATACAGTGAAGCCCTGTTTACTGCTCTGAACAGCAGAATTTGAGTCAAGAGGGAAAGGCAGGCTTTCCCAGGATCACAGCCCTCAATCCCTCATATCACAGATCAGATGATTTATATATATGTATATATATATGTATGTATGTATGTATGTATGTATGTATGTATGTATGTATGTATTCCCACCCAGATCAGAAACAAGTTCCCTCAGGTGACAAGAAAAAAAGAGAGCAGATGAAAAAAGAGGTAGTGGCCTGAATGCTGGTCTGAGAGGCCCACCCTCCATTCCATTCTGGTTATTCCCCAGCATCATGGATTCCCTGGGAATTAGCCTCAGAATGTGCAGAGGAAGAGAGGTAGAATGGACAGGCCTTGGGAAAGAGAAACTGCTCCTTTGCAAGACAATGGTGGGGGGCGAGCTAGGGCGGGTGTCAGAGATCAAAGGGAGAGTGCTGGAGTCAGGATTAGGAAAAGCAAACAGCAGTGCCCCTGCTCTAAGCTCCGCCAAGCCAGCAGCAAGGTGTGCCAGCTAGAACGCGGGTCACTGCACAGGATGGGGAGGGGAAGAAGAGGCAGGTGCGCATAATGCGCTCATCTGATTAACCCAGAATTGATTCTGCTCAGCAAAAATGTGATTTGAGATTCTGCCATCTACCAGAATGGGGAGAGAGAGATTGCATCACCAATCCTTCCCTCCTCTGAACAGGACTGAGTTAGTACAAAGAAAACTAACCAGGGTCCCTGCCTCAAAGAGTTTATATTCATATGCAGGAGACAGGCAGATTCTTTTTCCTTCATAAAATATGCTATAATAGAGTTTTTAGTTAGAAATAAAAGCTCTGATCCCACCCACCACGCCCACCCCCACCCCCAGCCCTGCCTTCATCTTATCTCTCTTCTCCTCTGAGGTGGTTTCAGAGAAGAAAACTTTGGATGCTTGGGTAAGGAAAGGTGAGTCCCTAATATCTTGCTCACTGGGAGCCTACAGGGTGAGGGGACAAATTTAACAGACAGACGAGAAGGGGAAAATGAGCAAAGTGAAGTGCCCAGCAGTGGCCTCAAGAAGGCCTTTGGCTCTGGTACCAGCCCAGAAGCTGGCACAGTCCCCAGGCACCGACATTGACCATCACAATATCACAACTGCCAGGGCAGGGCCCCCAGCACATGGCTTCCATAAGGTAAGAATTTGTCTCCTCCCTTTTGCAATTTGGTAAATTCTTCTAGTCCTGGATGCAAACTTTCTTCCTGAAGGACCCCAAGTCTTAGTTTAGGAAATCATGGTAATTTTCATCACTAGTTCCTCTTAGGCATAAGAGAACAATGGAAAATTCATCTTCGAAGGACTCAGTTACCAAAGGGCTACCAAAATGAACAGAAAGAAACAAGAAAAATAATTTTGGAAGGAAACTCTATTGAGAAAGATGGCAAGAAGCAGAGCTCCTCTCCGCACCGCCCCCATCCATCCATTCAACAAGTATTTACTGACCACTTGATGTGTGAGGGTAATTTAGATGCAGGGGATATAGAGTACTGCGGAAGAGAGATAAAAAGCCTTCTGTCCTCTTGAAGTTTGATCTCAAGAGGGGAGATCAACAACACACATACAGTTAATTAAAACATATACTCTGACACATGCTGAAACCTCCAGGGTGGAAAAGAAATCAGCACAGGCATTATGAGATAAGGGCAGGAATGTGTTACAATTGTAAAGAGGTCAAGGAAGGCCCACAGAGAGGGTGACATTTTTATGAGACCTAAACCAAAGTGAGAGAATGGCCATGTGGCTATCAGTCACGTGACCAGATTCCCAATGTGTCCATAGAGCACCCTTTCTCTCTTACAGTGTCCCAATTCGGACGATAAATTAGAGGGTCACCCTATATCAGAGGAAGAGTATGGAGGTTATGTGAATATATGTTAGTGTGCCCACCTGAGATTGTGAGCTTTTATTCTGTCAAGTGGGAAGTCATTAGAGCTCATAACAGAGGAGTGAAATGATCTTATATAGGTGGGTCACTTAGAATGCAAAGGACAAGAGAAGAAGCAGACTTTCTGTTAGGAGGCTACTACAATAACCAGGTGGGACATGAGGAGCCAGGGTGGCAGAGGCGGTGGGGGTGAGAAGTGTTCAGATTCCGGATGCTTTTGGAGGTCTGGCCAGTGGGATTTGCTGACGGACTGGGTGTCGGATGCGGAGTCAAGGAGAACTCCATTCTAGGGCATAAGGAGGGAATTGCTACAGAAAAAATGATCCACAACACAGACCCAGCTTTGGTAACAGAAGGGTGAGGCTCAGAAGGAAAGATGAACCTAATGATCAAAGGAAGAATCAAGATTTAAAAAGAGGAAGCCGAAAGTGGCTTCTCATTCAAAGAGCAAGAAGCAAGATTATCCAGGGATCAGGGAAAAAAATTCTTAGGGGGAAAAAAAAAGAGTAGAAATAAGCTTTAAGCTCTGTCTTTGAGTATCAAAGACCTGGATTTGTACTTGAAGCCTTCTGTTTACTAGCCTAGCCATGGCACTTTGTTACAGGTAATCAATGTCTTTGAGATAAAGACAGAGAAGGGTGGGTAGGATGGGAGGCTTTGAGACTGACTCTACATCACAGTTTGTGAAAGGATTAAATGAGAGCATAGAGTAAGTACCTAAAAAAGGTCTGTCCTCTCCCTGAGGAACACTGAGACTTTTCTTTGCCTGGCCGCATTCAGAGCCAAGTAGGCTCGTGAAGGGCCCTGATGCTGCAGTGCAGAGACGCCAGGACTGGCCCGCGACTACCCTATCCCCCTGCAGAGCCAGTCAGAGCCCACGTGGAGGCACAGCCATGGAAACCGAGCTGTCACCATGGGCAACATCACCACACGGGCCTGCTCCTGGGTCTCCGGCAACGACCAAGGCCTCATGGCTTTGCTATCAGAGGCCCTGGCTTTCAAGCTGGGCTTTGACAGTTAGCAGCGGAGGTACTAAGCTCCTTTTGCCTCTCTTCCTTCACGAGAAAAGGAGGGACCGATGCTTCTCTTAGGAGGCCGACAGAAGGACCATGTGAGGTTGTCTTTGTCGAGATCTCCGTATATTTCATATCTCCCTACTCTCCAAACTGCTCCTGTTGCTTCTCGAAGCTCCTTTCCTCTCCCAGTGTGCAGGGCTTACCCGAGAGGCCAACATGTTGCCTCCACCCTCTCTTTTTGGGTTGGGGGCGTAATATGAAAGGAAAGCCCAGCAAGGACAGTTTGCTTCCTGAAACATCTTAGCAAAAGTGCCCCGCAGAGAAGCATCCTCCGCTTGTCTAACAATGCTTCAGCCAGGAACCTCGCTCCTCCTCGATGTCCTGCCCTCGTGTGGCCTGTGCGAGGGACTCCGCTATGCCGTTTCCATGTTAAGGCAAGTATACTCCCTAGAGCTTGTTTGTCAAATAGAAAAACAGGACCTGCAGATAAGTCATGCAAATAGCTGACAGGCAAATGCTTTTATGGACGTAACCTTGGTTTCTTCAGAATTGGAGCAAAAAAACTCCAAAAACCCCAAAACACCAAAGCAGTCAGCAGCCAGAGAAGGAGGTGGTGATGAGGCCCAGGGTTTAGAGGACAGCCGGCTCACTCTCCCTCCTCCTCCTCCACACTTCAGAGCTGTCCACACAGCTCACGGAGATGCCCTCTCTGAGTGTCAGCGGGGTCCAGTCCTGGGGGCTCCCTGTTGTGTCCCTCACAGAAGACCCCTCCGAGTCTCCCAATCGACAGTCACAAGTCTTGCTGACTTGGGAAAGAGCACAGTACCCTGAGTATACAAGGCACACTGACCTTGAAGGTCCTAGGTAAAGCCGACAAGACAGCTGTCACCACTGCCGTGTTTGGTCTGGTTTAGCTTTGTTTGGGTCTGTGCCACAAGGCTTACCCTGACCACTCAGTGCTGCCGCCCTCCCTGCTGGCCTGTGGGCTCTGCGCCTGCGCACCCCCACACCCGCACTGGGCACCGGCTCTGGTAAGGACAAAACACACAGAGGCCCGAACGTAATCTTAGCTCTGGGACCTTGCAAATGAATTACAGCCCACATCTCCACTTCCCTCCTTTTATTTGATTTAAAATAACTTTTCCCTGGCTCTGCATCTCCAACCAGGGTCCTTGGGCTATCCAAGGTCTGCACTGAGCCATCTCAGCTGTGAGCCACAAGGGTGCACCTCCCTCTGCTGAAACAAGCGGGGAGAAAGGACGGACACCTACATTCATATCCTCGTGCAGGCACGTGCACCCTCGTCAAATTGCTGCATCACCCGCCTCGTGGCCGCCGCACGCGAGGGCTAACAGCTGCCTTGCTCTCTGCTGTTGCTGGAATACAATGGAGATAAGACAGGTACAGAGTTCAAAACAGCTTGAGATAAATCCGATCCTACTTACATGATTCAGATTTTTCTAAGTCCGTTTAAGACCTAGCAAGTCCCTGAACCACAGTCAGAAGAGACGGACATGGGAAGAAAGACCATAAATAGAGGTCCAAACAAAGGCGTGGATAATATCAGTAAGATTAACACTTTGGAATGCTTTTACTATGTGAGGTAGTAGGCAAAGCATTTTAATCTCCATGGGTAATTATTTGCCTCAGTAGCCCTATCAGCCACGCACTAGAATCATTCTCATTCTATAAACGAGGAAACAACGGCTCTGCGAGATTAAACAATTTGACCAAGGCCACATCTAGACGGCAGCAGAAGGGGGAAGCTGAATTCCAGAATCTCCTTGACCCACTACCCTCTAAAGAGCACCTCTCAGAGAGATACCATTTCTCCCCACACTGCCCACTCCCCAGAAGGAGGTTTATCCCTGTTCTGAGGTCTCATCATATTCGCAGCTCACTGTCACCTCCTTCCTTACGTCTCCAAACAGCCCCAGAGGCTGAGAGAGAGAAGACGACAAGCCCTCTGGAGCCGTACTTGACCCCTTGAGCATCCTCCAATGCACTAGAGAATCAGAAAAAGGAGCCTCTGCTTCGGGAGGCTCTAGACGCTAACTCTCCTTTTAAAGCAAGTACAGCCCCTCAGAGTCATAGCAGGAAGGCCCCTCAGCTCTGCCCCAAAAGAAAAATAATGGCACAGGGAGTGGAAGTGAAGGTGGGGGCAGGGGCAGCCGCTCTCATAAGAGCCCTTTGTGGTGGCTGCCCCTGAAAGGAGGTTTTGCTAGACAAGGTGGAACTTCTCAAGGTGACAAGCAAATGGTACAGCCTAAGCTGTGACCCTTTGCTCGCTCCATAACCACCCAGCCCCCTTTGGAGGGCAGCGCCTAAACTGCCCCGTGGCCCCACCCAGCACCAGCACAGACTTGGGCTTTCTAGTCTGGAGGCAGCTAACGAGCAGCAAGGGGCCAGGGGACGAAAGTGGTTTCCTGGGGGGACAAATCCTCAGAGCCCCTTAGAAAGTGCCGTAGCAACTCTCATTCCCTCTTTTCTCTACTCCCACTCCTCCTCCAAGAAGAACAAGCCGCTCCTGTGGGCTCTGGCTCAGGGAGGGGCTCCCACCACCCTACCAGAAGGATAACCAGTCCAAAGGCCAGTTTAGCACCCCTCTTAAACTCCGCCCTCTCCCCATCCTTCCCCCAAATGGACAGGAAGCAATGTGGGAGGAATCAGAAAGAAAAAAGCACCAGGTTTAATAATACAAAGAAAACCACAGCTTTCAGGCAGGCCTCTGGCTGAGCCATGAGCACTATGTGGAAGTGCGAGGCGTCATTTTACCTGTGTCAGTGGAGAGCCGAGGACAGTCGGCTGGGGAAGCAGGACACTGAGGTGATTTAGAGGACCCGGTAGCATCCTGGTAGGATCTCTACCCCAGAGGGATACTCTTTCACTCCGATTACACGCTTGACAGCTGGAAACACAGCCCATGGCCTCTGTGATCTCAGGCTCTCCTGTCCCCACCCGCCTGCTGCCTGATGTCTACAGGTGACACAGGTTCCTCTCCACGCTGAGAAATCTTTATAGGATGACACACTGCCTCCCCACATATATGCGCACACACTCTTGCGCACACACATACACACAGGATCTGATTTTCATGACCTATGCTAGGTAGAGATTTCTTAACAGGATACAAGTGATAATAGAAAAAGATCAATACAAACTACTTTAAAATTAGGAATATTGGTTCATCAAAAGACATGAGAGCAAAAAAGAAAGTTATAGAATGGAAGGAAATATTTGCAATACATACAATCAACAAAGGACATGTTTCCAGAATATATGAAGAATAGGAAAAAGACAAAGAAGGGCGCCTGATGACTGAGAGGTTAAGTCCACTAGGTAGAGTCCACATACACCCCAGTTCAAGACTTGGGGTCGGGGGTAATAATCAAGATGAACAACTAAATAAAATAAATAAAATGCTGCTTCCTCCTCTCTCTTCCGGCCTGCCTCCCTAACTTGCCTTCATTCCTGCCTGCACCTTTTCTTTAAAAAAAGAAAGAAGGAAAAGAAAAGAAAAGAAAAAGACAAGTAACCTAGCAGAAAACTGGCAAAAGGTTTGGTTATATCTAAATGACCAATAATTACATGAAAATGTGCAGAAGCTCATTAGTCATTAATGACTTTAAGAGCAGAACAGGATACCACTAAATATTCATTCTAATGGTTAGAGGGAGAAAGGCAGATAATATAAGTATTGTCAGAACTCCCACACCGTTTATGTGCCTGTGAATTGATACTGATACTTTGGAAAAAATGTTGGCAGTATCTACTAAATCTAAACATATGTATGATAACTTTGAAGGAACCATTTTGCTTCTATGTATATATCCAACACAAATGGGTAAGTAAATTACGGTACAGTCCAACAATGAAATATTATACAGAAATGAAAACTATCAAGGTACTGCTTTATACACAACACCAGTGAACTTCATAGACATTTTGTTGAGGAAAAGGAGTCAGACACCATGGATGTATATACCAGGAGTCAACTTACATGATGTTCAAAACAGGCAAAATCAATTACCCTATCATATGAGAAATCAGGCTAGTGACTAACCTTTGTAGATGGCAGGTGCTGAGTCCTGAAATCTTCCAGTTCTTGATGTGGGTGCTGATTACACAGTGATATTCATTTTCTAATAATTCTTTAATCTCAATGCTTATAATATAGGCTCTTTCTGTATGATGTCAAACATTAATCTAACAAGTTTATTAGTAAAAGACAAACCACTACTCAAAACAATTTGGCAGTTCCTCCAACAATGAAATGCAGTTGCTATGTGACCCCGCAATCACATGCACCCCAGTGCATACCCAAGAGAACTGCAGACAGATGTTCACACCAAGGCTTGGACACGGATGGTCGCAGAAACACCATTCCTGACAACCCGAAGTGGAAACAACCCACATCACCAACTGACATGCGGTACTCTCTCTGCAGAGTGGCACAGCACTCCGCCACAAGAAGGGATGCAGCACCGGTGCTGGCTTCAGTGGACGAAACTCAGAAACACAATGCTAAGTAAGAGAAACCAGACTCAGAGATCACACATTGTGTGAGTCCATCTGCAGGAAATACTCAGAACAGGCAAATCCACATCAAGACAGAAAGTAGATGAGTGATTTCCAAGAGCTGGGAGAGTGGGGATGGAGAATGACTGCAAATGAGAACAGAACTTCTTCTTTGCGTGTGACGAAAAGATTCTGGAATTAGACAGCAGCTATGTTTGCACAATCTTGTGAATGTACTAAATCCACTGAACTACACGTCTTGGTAAATACTAGGGCACACAAATTAGATCTCACTTTTTAAAAAGATGAATCTCTATTGTCCAGTTTTCTCTATTATTCCCCACTCTGCCCCTCCTGTTAGGAAGAGACCCGCAGCTCTCAACAGGCCTGGACCACCTTTGAAGGACTTTAACAGTCAATGAAGCAGATTACTGCTGAGAGAACGAGCGACTGGAGAGAGCAGAGGATGGGGACACAGCACAGGATCTTGAACCTGCCTTAAAAGTAAGCCCACCACTTACATATTTGGGTTTGTTTTTGTTTTTTAAAAGGAAAGGTGTAGGCAGGAATGAAGGTGAGCAGGCAGGCAGGAAGAGAGGAGAAAGAAGCACTTTATTTAGTTGTTCATCTTAGCTGTTCCCCCGACCCCAGGATATGAACCCGAGTCCTTGGGATGAATGTGGACTATGATGGCCAGAGGTCACAGACTTAACCTCTAAGCCAGGGTGCACCATACATGTTGGTTTTATGATCTTGGCCAAGTGATCTATTTGTTCTCTTTGTGTCTTGATTTTCTTTCTATGAAATGAGTAAAATGATTCCAATCAGCGAATGTTGTGATGATTGTGAAATGACATAATGTATATAAGCATATTAACTCAGTTCCCTTGTGAATTCCAAGCAATCTCAGCTACTTGAAGGCAACCAGAAAAAAGCACTTTATTTCAGAAAAACCGTGTGGGCTCTAGAGATGGATTGCTCCCATTTAAACCCCAAGTCCATTGCTTAATCTTTCTGAGTCTTAGTTTCTCTCTGTGTAATGAGAATACCATTACTCCCTGTATTGTAATTATGAGGATTAGATGAGATAATGCAGGTAAAGTGCTCACTAAACTGCCAGGCGCACAGAAGGCACTCAGTAAATATTAACTGTCATTATTCACTCAGTCATTAAAAATAATTGTGGAGTATGCCAGATAGTGTGCTGGCTTCTAAGGATAAGATGGAGTTCACTGCCTTCAAGGAGCTCATAGTCTGGTTGGGGACTCAGACACATAAACAAATAATTGTTCTTCAAGGCCAGCCACACACTGGAGCCTTTGATTTCCAGTCAATAACACCAGGTCGAAGGCATTATAAAACAAAGCTGGGTATGTAAGAAATGGAGTGGGGCGGGGGCAGCAGCCAACAGACTGACCATGAATCAACAGTAGACCCTTCTTTTTAATACCAATAGCTTACAAGAACCTAGATAAATAGGCACTCAGACTTCCTCCTCAGCATGACCACTAGCTGGCCAGGGGCTCAAGGGCATCTCCTGTATATCTATCTCCCCTACTCTTCAAGTAGCTGGTTCCTTCTCATCTTTTGGATCTCGTTTTAAATGCTTCTTGCCCCTCTGACCATATCATCTAAAGTACTTGTTGTATAATATGCTATTCTTTTTCCTCAAGACAATTACAATAATTTTCCATTTGTTTACTTGCTTTCTATCTCCCTCATTAGGTTATGACCCCTTAGAGTTCAGGCTCATTAACAAATCTGTACCAAGTATCTCCTGTGTGCCAGGCTCTGAAGTATATGCTGGGAATTCAGTATGGCATGTAGACATGGCCTCTGCCCTCATGGAGCCTATAGTCTATATTTGCTAGAAAGCTTTGGGATGGAAGCTTACTCCAATCCTGACTAGCCCAGTTAAATAGGCCATTGACGGCCAATCTCTCACTGAGTCCAAAGAGCAAGAGGCTGGAGCTTTGGGGACTTTTTCAGTGCTTCCTTTTGTAGGTCTAGATTTCCAAGTTCATAACCCAGGAGAGTCTAAGTGAGGACAGAGAGCATAGCCTGAAAGTCATTTCTGCAAGTTCTTTTCTTTCTTTCTTTCCTTCCTTCCTTCCTTTTTTTTTTTTTTTTTTTAAGGAAAGCTACAGGCAGCAATAAAGGCGAGTAGGCAGGCAGGCAAGAAGAGAGTGAAAGGAGAAGCATCTTTATTTATTTTCAGTTATTCACACTGCACACTGGTTGATTCCCCCTGCACCTAAGACTCAAACCCAGGGGAACATGGCCTGCTTTTTCAGAGTGACCTAACTGCTGCTCTACCAGGTTTCGTCTGCAAGTTCTGTTCTTATAAAACAATTCCTACCAGCATTCTAAGAGCAAGAACAGTTGGTATCAGGGAAGGGACATACTGACTGGAGTGGGGGATGGAGTGGGAGGGAGGGTAGGGAGGCAAGAGTCCCCCGAGGGTCCCCAGAGAAGGACTAACTAGATGTGGAGGTGCTGAGTCCTCAGCACCTTTCAAAGTCAATGCCTCGAGATTCCCAGATAGCTGCTCCCCACAGCCTGAGCTTCTCTACCAATCAGCCTGACTTCATCCCAAACACTACTTTCTGCTAAAGCCTGAGGTCTAGGGATGCTGACTTAGACTCCAGCAAATATAAGCTGCTGCAAACTCCCTGGGGACAGGCCAGGCGTGCACTGCTTTCTAGGACAGGGAGATAAGAAAATTCAGAGGGTTACTGCAAACGCTGCTTTAGATTCTTCATTAAATGAACAAGAGTGTGTATGCATGTGTGTGTATACACACACACATATATGGAATAAATCTTTGCTTAATAGCAGGGAATAATATCCTGAAAGTAGAATGAAGGAAAACGTCTCAAGCCACAGAAATAAATACATTTATTCATTCAAGAGTCACTTACTTGGCACCTTCTCTGAGCCAGACTGTTCTAGGTTCAAAGAAATGAATGACTGTGGGTTCAGCAAAACATGTCCCGGTCTATAATACAGGCCCCTGCACAGTCTGCTTGGAGAGAACAGTACAAAGCAGGCAGGGCTTTTTCATGTTTTCAGGGGGTTCTGAGGCCCACTTCTGATCTCTGCTCTGAAACTTGCAATAGAGGCAAAAAGAGGCAAAACCACGAGGTGGGTCTGGAACGTGGGCCTGGGGTAACAGCCTGTCCATTAAATCAGAACAGCACGTTGAGTTGAAAACAGGAGGGAAACCCACAGGGATCAGCTGACTACTCGCCTGGCTCAAGTGACTGCCGCCACATCTAGTGGAGCCAACGATGTGACTGCAGAAACTGCAGGGAAGTCGGCAAGAAGGAAGTGTCACGTGGGGAACAATGCTCTGCTTTTGAATGTGTATGAGATTGTCCCCGAAAATCAGATTTTCTGGAAAGCTCTGCAGTTAAGTCCTAAAACCAGTCCAGGTTGGAAGAACGCACGCTCTCAGCCTTCATGCTCTCCGAGCACGTGTCAGCATCCTGTCATGTCCTGGACTGAGAACTTACGTCCTGCATGACTATGCTGAGTCCATCTAAGATAGGCGAGACACGGAACAACCTGCAATCTGGAGAAAATGAGAGTGGCTTGCCCAACACCCATGATTTGGGGGATACGTTGTATATTTATTCATTCAACACCAAAGCTTTGCTATTATTCCAATCAGTAACTGTTCTTTTTTTTTTCTTTCTTTTTTGACTATATGAATATGATATATATTAGTATCATTAGTAAGATCATCTCTATAGATTCATATTGATCTATCCATACTTTACTGTTTGGCTTCTTTGATGATCAATATTACATATTTTCTAGGTGGGTCAGGAATAATATGATTATGGAAGAAAACTTGTCTCTATATCAAATACAAATGACAATAAAGGAAACTAAGGTATTCAGATGGGCTGAACTCCCTTCTTTGGAAGCATGTGCTATTCACCCACAGCCTTCCTTGAAAGGGCGAGACAAGGGATCAGATCTTTACTTTGTGAACCTGACCCGCTAGCTCCAGCTAAGTAGATTAAAGACGTGCCTGGTGGAGCAGCAGTTAGGCCAATCACCTCTGAAGGAGTGCAGGCCACATACCCCTGGGTTTGAATCCTGGGTCTGGGTGGGAACAACCAGTGTGAACAACTAAATAAAAATAAAATAAAGATACTTCTTCCTCCTTTCTCTGCCTGCCTGTTTACACCTTCATTCCTGCCAGCACCTTTCCTTACCTGCCCCCCCGCACAGAAATCTTACGGTTTCTATTGGAGACAAAGTCATAGGCATTGCTAATGCTATGGTGTTTTTTTGTAAATGCTATGGTGTTTTTTTTGTTTTGGTTTATATTTATAGTAGAAATAAATACAAAATTCCAGTTTCTGGTTAATGAAAATAAAATGCAATCCCCGACGCCCCATCCAATTTGTGAAGCTTTGAATTGTAAGCACGGATTCTCAAGGAATTCACGGTAAAACTTTCCGCTTTAAAAACCCTTATTGGATAAGGGTGGATGCTGAATCAGAAAGGCCATGCAGAGCTAGTCAGAGCTAACAAGTAAACAGGCCAACACTTGTCAGTCAAAAGTTTGTAGCAGTAGAAAGAAACAGCGAGTGGGGGCAGCTGTGATGGGGAGAAGTGAAGGATCTTGAGATTCCAGAGAAGAGACTCTTTTCCAGTCCCTGTGAGGCACGGGTAAGCAACCTGAAATTAGGTTCTGAGAGGTCTCCCTGTGCTTTTTCTGTAAATTTCTTTTCCCCCTTTTCCTGAAGCTAATTGAGGGGATATATCTTCTTGATAATTAATTGCTGAGATAATACCTATAACAAGCAAGTTTATTTAAACTTGTTTATAATGTACGATGTATATTTATGTGCATTAACATCCTATCAGTTTATAAATTCCTTAGTATTTCAAGGTATGCATAAGCTCAGTTCTGTAAAGCCCATTCGTTGCCAGGAACCTGCTGCAGCAGACACTAATAATGCCAACAGCTCGGGGAGGAGGGAAAGCCGCCCTTCTCCCCAGGTGACTAAACCTGGCAGGTAAACTTACGTGAATAAAGGTATGGCGCTCCCAGGAGCCAGACGAAATGGAGCAGAATGGAAATCAGTGAAGATTCAGACATTATCTGAATCACTGTGGAGCTCGAGATTTAGAGAAGACCAGCACAAGGGAGAGGTATAAATGGCAAGAAGAAATCAAAGCTGTGAGGGGAAAATGCATGTTTAACAGATGTTCTAGCTTACTGAGAGGAGTAAAATAAACTGCGTCCTGAACAGCTTTCCTGTTACAAAAGTAACACCAATGGTCAGTGCCTAACCTCACGCTAGACGGATGTAGGCCCAGGGCCAGTGCTGTGGAGAAGGGAACAGAGGACTCTCCAGGCTTCTCCAACTGCTCTTCCCACTGCTCGAATGCCACCAAGGACAGGCAGGAGAGAAGTGAGGCAAGAAGGGGCTGGATATTATTATTGTCTAAATATACATGGTACTTGTTTGCTTATCCTTCATATCTTAACGTGTCATATAGTTTATTTTGTATTATTAAATATTTTATAGTAAAAATAGTTTAAAAGACGCAGTGAAAATCAAATCAAACATCACAATGGAAAAGTGAAATTTACTGAACACACCGCAGTCTAAGTGTGGCGAGTTCACTGAAGGGCACGTTCTCCAGATGTGCACCAGCACCTGACCCCCACTCTGCCCTGCACCCCACCCTCCTCCCCCTGGACACTTGAGTTCAAAGAGTAGCAAGTGTCCCAAAAGCCTGCGGTTATAAGGGGAAGAATCACTTTCCAGAAAGTCAAGAGGACTGTCAGGTTACAGGGTTAGGATGTTGAAACGTCAGAGGGTCAGTTGCTAGTCCTGAGTCATGTGTCACCATTTAACTCAAAACACATATTCACAGAGGGCACCTGCCTAAGCCATGGCTGGGGTGGCAATGAGGGTATATGACCTAACATTGTCTAGCATGGCTCTGAAACTTACGTGCATACAGGAAATTAAGCAACCCCACCGAGGCATTAAAGAGAAAAAGATGGGATACAGGAATGTTAAACGATCTACTTCAAGTTGGACCTTAACTCTGAGCAGAGTTTGGTAGCGCAATGGGGGAGTGAGGGGGTGGTAGAAGGGGACTGGAAAAGAGCAGTGTGACTCAGCAGGAAAGTCAGGACAGGCCTGACTGGAAGGAAATTTTCCTAAATGGATATGCTCAGGCTTATGGTTCAAAGCTGTTACTCGAGACTTTTAGCCCCTTACACCTCTGTCCATCTCTTAGCTCTAGTCGGACGCTGTGAAATGTCCAGATTATCTCACAATCTTTGGGTCTAGGTTTCACTGAGAGAGAGAGAATGCTCTAGTTACTTAATTTAGTGTTTCCTAACTGATACACCCTCCACTTCCTTGCAGGAAGTCATAATTTGTGGGTTTAAAAGCCCCAATGAGGCATGCCCCAGTGGAGTAGTGGTTTGGTCAACCGCCTTCAGCCAAGAGCACAAGTCTACATACATCCTAAGGACCCAGGTTTGCATCCCGGGGCCAGGGTGAACAACCAGGATGGACAACTCAATAAAATAAAGCGCCTTTTCTTCTCTCTTCCTACCTGTCTGCTTTTGCTCAACTTTATTCCTGCCTGCACCTTTCCTTTAAAAAAAAAAAAAAACGTCCCACTCAGCTTGCTACGCCCTCTCCTCAGGCTCACTTAGGAGGCAGGAACAGGCAGCGCTGACACCAGACTGACCCTAGGGAACAGAACAGTTACTCCAGGGGTCATCTCCAGGTGAGGGATGAAGGAAGGATGAACTCTGGGCTCTGGTTACAGGGCATCTGGAACACCTGCTCATAATAAAACATTATCTGTCACAACTTTGGCCCTCCAACCCACCAAAACAGAGAAAGAGGGTGGGAGAGAAATTCTGTTCCCTCAGACTGCTGTCTCAGGGAGTAACAGCCCTCCATACCATTCCACCCCCAAAAGTCACCGATGAGAGTAGAAGTGCACTTCAGAGAGGGGCTAAAGAAAAGGGATGACTGTGCAAGAATGTATCAGTCCCTTCCTAGAAAGAATCCGGGAGAAAGGATAAGGAATCGCGTGGCCAAATCAGCTTTCTTCCTTCCCACTTGCATTGAGTCTAACTACTGAGGTGGCCTTTTTAAGATCGGTGGGAGAATAAAGCTGAGAAGGAAAAGTAGGTGAGAGCCTACCATGATGGAAAAAGAGATCAGTGCCACCACAACAGGTCAGTTTTTGAGGAGTATGTCTATTACTAAGAGTCCGACTGTTAAAAGATGTTACTAAGTAGCTATTTCCTGCCCATCTCATCCTCATACAATCTAAACTTTAGTTTAAACTTGACATAATTTGCCTCTGTCAACACCTTGCTCCCAGGCCTGATCTGGTTCAGGGAGAGCCTTACAACAGGGAGGAGAGCCAACAGCCAAAAGCAGCAGCATCATTCCCAGCAGGGGTTAGTTTCTCCATCAATTGTTTAAGAGCCTGGAATTCAGGTCAGAGAGAAGGGGGTACGGGCACTGTCACACATGCAATCCGAGAGGGATCATCACCAGGAGAAAGAGCTAAGGACAGGTTTCAGAGTAGACAGGAAACAGCAAATATTTTCACTGAAGTAATAAGAAGCAGTGAAGGCAGAAACCCAGATAAAGTCTGGGAGAAGCAATGAATGGTCAATCAGACTACATCTGGGTTGGGCTTAGGAAGAGAAGCTTAAAAAAATCAAAAACGCTGGCATAGTATAAGAGGCTCACTAAGCCAAGAGAGAGCTGAAGACACAGTTATTAAGGGGCTCCTCAGTACAAAGCATTCTGCCTCATCCAGAAACGTTTCCTAAAACTGGATCTCGAAGTCCAGAAATCAGGGAATCAAATGGAGTAAGGGACACTTGGAGCAGCTCTGACATGGAGTTACTACCTCCTTCTTTCTATATTATTCAGGGCAAGAGGAGAGTGAGAAGACTACTTCTTGCAACTTATGCACTGAAATTCTTGAATTCTTTATTGTATAGAGTTGGTGGGACTGTGCAAGGCTAGTCCCTCTGGAGGAAAATGCCTGAGAAGCACAAGGAGAAGAGATGGTAATAAGCAGGGAAAGATTCTGTAAAATAAGGTGCTGTGGAGATATATGAAACTGAACTCAACCTGACAGTCCCGTAGTACGTACTCCCTGATCATGTCTAAAACTAGATGAATATTAAAAAGATAGTTATTGAGAGCCTACCATGTTCTGGTACTGCTAAAATGGAAAAAGAATCATTAAAAACAAAAACAAACAAACAAAAAAAACCCCTGCCCTTGTGGAGCTTACATTTTAGTGGTTAAGACCATCAATATTAAATAGTACACTACAGAATATTAAGTGATTTGAGGACAAAAAAGAAAAACAAGAGTAGGGCAAGGGATTTGGAGGGTAGGAATAGAGGCATGGGTTGCAATTTTAAATAGAATGGCCAGGCTACACTTTGACGAGATGCCATCTGAGCAAAGATTTGAATGATCTGAGAGATTTAGCTCATGGGGACTTGAGGGACAAGTTTTCGAAACAGAAGGATCAGTAAGTGCAAAGATCTAAAGCAGATGTTCCCAATGTATTAGAAGAATAAGATGACTAATGTGGTTAGAGTTAATGAGAGATAGAGAGATTGCAGGGGAGAAGGTTAGACAATACAGGGCTTTGTGAACCATGGGAAGACTGCTTTTACTGAAATGAAAATGGGAATCACTGCAGGGTTTTGAGTAAAGTGGCATCAACTGACTTAGACTTTCGAAGAATCACTCTAGCTTCCAAGTTGAGAGAAGACTGTAAGAGAGCAAGAGTGAAAGCACAGAGACCAGCTGGGAGGTAGCAGTCTAAGCGAAAAACAATGGTGGCTCAGATCCAGGTGGTAGAAGCAGTGTTAGATTCTGAAAGAACAGTCAACAGAATTCTCTAATAGACTGACTGTGGCGTATAAGAGACATACAAGAGTCAAACATGACTCTTTTTTTGCTTGTTTCAGTATTTTATTGCAGTAACTTTATTTTATAATTAAATTAAAAGAAACACGTATGTGTAGTTTCCCCATATGTGCAGTGTCCCCATCCCTCATCCCTCACATATATATCAGCACACCCTGCCCTCCACCACATCACCAAGGGTTCTTCACCATTGTCCAGAGGGCTCTGCCCCCATCCTGCCCACCCCGACACTCTCTATTGTAACCTCAGTTCTAGAAAAAGTGTCCAAGGGCTGATTTTGTTTCATCTGTTCCTTTGTTTTGTCTACTCACATTCCCCCAGTGAGTGAGATCATCTGGTATCTATCTTTCTTCTTTGGGCTTATTTCACTTAGCATCATTCCCTCTAGATCGACACACGTTAATTCAAATTACAGGATTTCATCTCTTCTACGGGCTGTGTAGTATTCCATGCACCACATCTTTATTCATTCATTCATCTGATGTTGGGCACCTAGGTGATTTCCAGTTCTTATCTATTGTGAATAGGGCTTCAATAAACATGGGGTGCATAAATCTCTGTGAATTAGTCAAACATGACTCTTAATCTGAGCTATTGGAAGGGTGGAGTTGTCATTGACTGAGGAGGTGACAGGCAGAGAAGGTTTGATGTGGTGGCGGGGGAGCGTGGAGTGGGGAGTAATCAGGAGTTCAATTTGAATATGTTGAGTTTTCTATATCTACTTGACTTCCAAGTTGCAATGTTGAGCAAGCAGTTAGAAATACAAGTCTGGGGTCTGGGAGAAAGATCTAGGCTGGAGATAGGCAGAAAGATGGTATTTAAGGCTGTATGACTGAATATGATCATCGACACATGAATGCAGGTAGGGAATGGAAAAGGTCAAGGACTGAGCCCTGGACATAGTACAGAAAAGAAGGAATCAGCAAAGAAGACTGTAAAGAAGTAACCGAGAGTAGACCATAAAATGAGGAAAGTGCACAGCTCTGAAAGTCAAGTGAAGAAAGTGTGTCAAGAAGGACTGGGTGGCACACCTATGGCTCAGAGGCTAAGGTGCAGGCCATGGGTTCAAGATCCAGGGCTGGGTGCCCAAATGCATCAAAGGCTGCTTGTGGACAAAAGAAGATGAGGACCAAGAACTAATTTTTGGATTTGAAATGAGAAAGTCAGTAGTGACCTTTTCAAGAATAACTTCAGTGGAGCGAGGAGTCAAAAGCCCATGGAAATGGTTTTAAGAGAGAAGTGGAAGAAAGGAATTGAACACAACACAATGAAAAGAGACAATTCTTATAAGGAGTCGTGTGGCAAAGGGGAGAAAAGAAGTAAGGTAGTAACTGGTGGGCAAAGCATAGGGTTAAGAGGAAGATTTTTAAGATTAGAAAAACAATAGCACGCTTGTATGCTTACATGACCAACCTACAGAAAGCAAAAGTTAAGAGAGAATTACTGGAGCAATTCTCCTGATAGCTGTCACAGAATCTAGTGCACAGATGGAAGGACTGCCTTTAGACAGGCAGGTGGCTAATTCATCGATGCTTGCGGAAAGGCACTGCATGAAAGTACAGATTTAGCAGTAAGTAGATATAAAGTCAGAGCAAATTCATTTCTCACCGCTTCTTCTCCGCCATCCCCCAACCCCAGCAACAGAGGAAGCAATGTAAGGTGACAGGGATTGAGGAAACAGAAGGTGTGAAAGAGTCATCTAGAATGACAGGAGAGTGAACGAACTAGTGAAATATGATTGCCTGGCAGTATTAGAGTGCCTGTGAGGTTCACAGTCAAGAATTTAAATTGAAATTAGTCAGCATTGTTGCTGGTTTTGTTTTCTGACTACATTTGGCAAGATATTCAGATATACAGAGGAGAGAGAAAAGTTGAGTTTAACTGTATAAAACACAAAACATGGACAATAGAATCAGGAGAACAAGCAAGGAAGTGATTATAATGACTGACCATAGAAGCTGGGAGAGGAAGGCAAGCAGGACATCAAAGGAGTCAGGACAATGAAAAGGAGGGTGAGATCAATGGACTGGAGGGCTCCGTGGGATGACAGGAATGTTGAGTGGAGGTAAAGGAAGAGAACTGAAACAACGAGAGGAGACGTGGTGGAGGCAGGATGTATAAAACTGAGGTTATGGAGGGGACTGCAAGTATTGGTGACGACAAGGTCTGGAGTACAGCTCAGTGCAGGATCTCTCGACAGTGGCACCACTGACACCACTGGACAATCTTTGTCACGGGTGCCGTCTTGTGTACGACAGGGAGCAGAGCAGCATCTCTGGGTGTGACCAACGACTCTGGATGCCAGTAGCACTTTTTGAGTTATAACAACAAAAAATGTCCCCAGACATTGCCATTTCCCTGAAGGCAAAATCTCCCCTTGCTGAGAACCGCTAGTCTAGTGTATGTCCGCAGAAGTCAGCGAAAGAGAGAGCAGAAGTCAAGATAATCAGAAAAGACTCTGGAAAGTGGTGGTGAGTCACGAGCTAAAGTCCCTAAGAAATGAGTGGGAATGACTCAGTGCATTACAGCAAAAACGAAGCGTACTGATGATGTAATCTGATGACATGGGATTCAAAGTCAAGGTGTTTTAGGGAAGAGGGAGGGAGAAGGGCCAGAAGGCAGCAATTCAAAGAGAGAAGGACTTTCCTACCGCCATACTCAGTGGGAAGAGGACTATAACAGAAGAAATAGTCATCATTAAGAGGGCTACAGAGAAAGAAGTGTCCTTAGAACACCAAGTTGAGCAAGAAGGAAAAAAGGGATACTGAAAGAAACTGAAGAACAAGATTCTGCTGCTGATGCATTATCCAGAGGGCATAGTGGAAGAGTTCAGGATGAGGACAAATGGGGGTAGTTCAAGACGTGTTTGTCAAACTGGAAAGTGGAGTCCAACTGGAGGTCCACTAAGGGAGCAGTGGTGTAGCGGATCTTTCAAATGAAAGAAAAGGAAGTCTTCTGTGATTCAGTAAGAGGGTGCACATAAGTTAAAAATCTCTCAGGAATATGTATGGTTCATACCACTAGGAGTCACACTGTAATTACCAGTCCCAGGCTGGAGCCAGTCTAGAACAAAAGGGTAACTTTCTAAGCACCAAAGCACAGCACTAACTTTAACATTAGGAAGTCAAACAAATGACACAAATCTATCAGGAGGTGAAAACAGGGTTTGCAAAGATCCAGGAGCTAAGAAAACCTTCAAGAAGAGTGATGTCTGTGTAAGGGCAAGGCAGGCAGGCTTAAAATCCTAAGAAGAATTCTTGAGGTGAACCAGGAAAGTGACTTCCTTGGTAGAGGATTTGAAAGTAGGGTAACGTAAGAGGGGCAGAAAGAATTATAAAAGATTATATGTAAGATAATTCTAAAGAAACAATGAAATAAGACCAAAGATCCAGAGGACCCAACCCAGTGTTTACGCTCTGGAAGAGAATTAGAAAGAAAATTCCCAGAGACACTCAGACACTCCTCACCTAACCTCCCAAGTCAGACAGGTTTGAGGAAAGGAACTGGGATTGTGATCCCAAGGAAGCTGAATCAATGAAATTAAGAAATGTCATAAAACTACCAGGAAAAGGAATTGGCTCTGGGTAAACCTTTCCATTTGTTTTTCTTCCTTTATGAATGAAAAAATAGCAAAAAATACTGACTTAACAAAATTAAGCACTGTAGAGGTATAAAAATAAAGACTCTCTTCACCTCCAACCCATTTCTCAGAGGTAACCACTCTGAATGATTTGGTGTGTATCCTACCAGATATTTTTCTCTTCTTATATAAATATACACATCCAGAGGTGGTTCTTCTCCCTCCAAATGGGTTGTAGCTAGATATTCTTAAGTGTTTTTCTTATTTTTTACTTTTAAAAGTATATATAAGTCTATCTCATTCTTTTTATATATGGCTTCAATGTATTAAATTGAGTGGACATCTTATAATTCTTATATTTACAGAACGATGGGCATTTAAACTGTCTCCAAATTTCCGTATTATAAGCAATGCATTTTGAATACCCTTGTGCATAATCCTCACATGTTAATAATCTACAGGATAGATCTCTACCTGCTAGATTAAAGGATATATCTGATACTGCCAGTAAACTGCCCTGCAAAAATAACAAGACGATTCACCTTCCCATCACAGTTGTATAAAGAGTACCCAATTTCCCATATTCTTGCCAAAGCTACAGTAATATTAACTTTTGCCAAATGCTGGAAGTAGAGAATCTCATTCTTGTTTTAATGTGCATTCCTTTTTGTTTTGTTCATTTTGGTGGGGGAGGATACGTCAGTTTAAGGATAATAAAAACTTTTCTCAAATTCATGTATGTGCATAAACAATGAGCCAAAAGAATACCATCTTCATTGCATATAGTAATTAAATGAAACACATATAACTAATAATAATAACAAACACATAATAAATAATACATAATAAATATACACGTAACTAATATTTTGAATGTTTATTATGTGCAAGACACTATTAAAAATACCTAAGTATATTATCTCATTGAGTCTCACAACTCTATAGAAAGCATTATTATGCCCATTTTACACAAAAAGAAACTGAAGCCAGATAGGTTAAGTCACTTAGCAAGCAAGCAGAACCAGGTTTTGAACTCAGACAGTCACAGCCCCATTTAGATAAGCTAAGTGAGCTGTTCAACCAGAGTCCCACTACCAGTGAACGGTGGTCAGGGTTCATCTTGGTCTGCCTGCCCCTAGGACACACATACATATGCTACTTAGGAGAATTTGCATTAGCTAGATGAATGATGTAATGATAGCGTGGGGAAGAAGAATTTATTCCTACATAAACTTTTTTATATGTTCTGGTTTGGGTATGTTTGGTTCTGTTTTGCCTAAAGTTAAAAAAAAACAAAACAGGCATTGTCTTGGTTGAACTAAAGGTGGGGACACGACATTGTCTGAGTCCAGGACATCGTAATTCACTCGAACAGAACTCCCAGGGTTGTGCAGTCCACAACTTGCAGAGTTCAATGTGGTGGCCCCAGGACCAGACACCTACTGCAAAAGGAACAGGGAAACAGGGTGTCCCCTAGTGGTAGAGAATAGTGTTGACCGCTGTCTAGCTGGAGCTCTGCAGAACTGACAGAACTGGAGTCCACGTTGAGTGAAATCAGTCAGGAGAAAGAACACTAACTGCTGCTCTTTCCAGAGCTCCTGTGCATTATGCTGCGTGCCGTAGCATAATGCTCTTTGAAGCATCAGTGGGGCTGGAATAGAACAGGGGAATAGAAGACAGTGTCACTCGCAGCTCGAGTCTCAAGAATAACATGCTTACACAGTGAATGGAGAGGAAAGGGAAATAATCTTATGAAACTGGAGAAGGTGGTCGAGAAAGGGGAATATACAGAAATAGATTCAAGACTAGATAACAGTCCTGGAAACTTCTAAGTCATCTTCCAAAAGATACTCCCCGCTAAACACACACACACACAACACACACACACACACACACACACACACACACACGAGAAAATTAGGAGAACCTTGAAAATGTTCTCAAGGGGGAAAATGATGCTAAAAGAAACCCAGATGTGGTGAATATAAAATGAATGGAATTTTGGATTCATTCCTACTGTCAGCCTCTCTTACAATTGAGGCAAAGTCAATTGCAGACTTGGAAAGAAAGGCTTAAGTTGACCAAATTAAAATGGCCTAAAGCCATGAAGAGACCATGGGTAAAACAGAAACACATCGGTTGGGCAGAAGATGGGCCCTGAGATGAGCACAGTGAGTAACTGAAGGAAATGGAGGCGATTCGGCCAAGGCAAACGTGGTTACAGCGAGCGCGGATTCTGTGCTTGACTGAGAAGGGGTATTCTGATTAATCACGTCTAGTTTAACATTTACCATTTGCTATTTATACAGATCATCGATTGTCAAAGGTTTTGAAAGGATATTGTAAAATTAAGATAAGACTAAATTATAAGCCACCTCATGACAATGACAGGAGGTATTTCTCAGAAGTATCGTTGTCACTAGGGTCTAAGATCTGTCCAGATTCTGAACCTAGTCACTAACCTGCCTAAGAAGAAACGATCTGGAAATATGCAAATAGCACCAGGTAAGGAGATGACAAGTCCAGAGAATTAAGAGATTCCTTCCTAGCTGCCCACAACCCTACCTCCTTCAAAAAGCCAGAATTTTGAAGCTTGTTTATTCTTTTCTTCTGGAGAGCATCATGTGGCCCTGTGTCTTCTCTCACTGCATTCTGTACTGTGCTGCACTTCAGTTATATGCATACCAGACACTTCCAGGGTTATGAGCTCCTGCAGAGTAAAGTCCCAAATTCAGTTGTTCTCCATCCTCATTTCCTAACATGATGCCTTGAAAAAAGTAACTACCTAAATGTCTGCTATCTAATAAAATTATATTTGCAGTGTCTAGTAAGAAGCCAGCACATAGTAGGTGCTCAATAAATGTTTATCACATGACTAAACTTAAAGAAAGACCAGACGAACAAAACAAAGTTCTTTGTCTCAAATCCCAGAGTGGGGAGGCGTCATATCTTTAAAACAGAGAAATGGGTCTTTCCCTTGGTTCTAAGGAGACCTTGCTTGGTTCGTGTGCCCAGTGTCAGGTACTCTGGCCCCCAAACCGCAGAGATAAAGTCAAAGGAGTTCCAGAAGTAGTAACATAACTGACTTGGGGTGGGGGAGGAAAGGGTGAAAAAGGAGCGATTAAAACTTTAAGTGAGGCAGATGGCCTCAGTGACTCTCAGACTAGACATGATAACCCTCTGCTAGCACTGGGAGAATGTAAACACCCAAGAGGGAGGAATTGTTTAGCCTGGTCCGAGGAGCTAAAAGTAGGAGAAAGGATGAAACAAGGAATGGAAGATCAAAGCCCTGTGACGGGAAAGCCAACCATAAGAGACATTTCTCTCCTTGGACTCAGAGAAAACAATGCCATAGACATTCTCACAGATATAACTGTGTGTCCTGATCCTCACCTTCAGGCATAAAGGAGGTCTACAAATAGATGGATTATTGAAACTAGAAGAAATGAAACTGAATCCAAGAGCTTATGCTTGAAACAGAAGTTCTTTTGACCATTATGCAAAATATAGCTCCATAGCCAGTGTTATTCAAGCAGTGTCCCCAAAACCACTGGTTCAGACTCATTCCTAAGTAAAAGCACCTTCAAGAGAAGATGGAAGAAGGAAAGGTAAGAGAAAGACTCAGCAAAGTGGTGGGCTTGGAACCCTATGGTTCGGTAACACATGAAATCTCCCATCTGTGCTCTCATTCGCTTTTTCCATCTTACTCTAACAAAGACATTTCTCAAAGTAGAATCTGCTGAAAACGAACTCATTTCTTCCTATTTCCCCTTCCACTCCAAGTCTGCCTGCCTCTCAGGAAGCTTTAGTGGGCTTCAGTGGTGTCTCAACAGGAATAAGTGCTAGATATATAGAAGATACGGTTTCCTGCTTCAAAGAACTTGAAATCTATTCAAAGGGTTAAAATATAACTATGTGGAAAAGGCAAGAAACTAATTGCAAAGAAACGTGATATGTGCAAGAGAAGACAGGATAAAACTATTTATATAACTGCTAATGGTCTGTGAACAAAGATAAGACTGAACTGATAACGCAGGGAAGGCTTCCTGGCAGAGGCGAATTTTCTCCCTGAAGAAGAAAAGTAGAAATGGACTGACTGAAGTCAATGCATGGGTTTATAAAAATTAGCAGGAACTCAGGGTTGTAGTCTATCAAAACTCTCCTTTGATAGATGAATTAAACAGAAGCCTGAGAAGTTGAAATACTATGTCCAAGTGGCAAATTAAAACAGTGGAAGAACTAGAATTCAAATCAACTTCTGATTTCGAATCTAGGACAAATGACAGAAACGAATGCAGAGAGGCAGAATTAGCAGTGCCTGTAAGGAAGGTGAGCAGACTGGCCTGGGACTGTTTGAAAGAGTACTGCAGAGAAGCCCCAGTCTACTCCCAAATAAACTGAGTGTCTCCATGTGCTTGCTCCACCTCTCTCCCTCTGCAGGAACACCCACCAGACCTCAGTGACAAGGGCCCCAAAGGTCTTGTGCATTTCCCTGACCACGTGCTCTGCCCTGGGACCTTATCTTCTAGCAGCCATGATTCTAGCTCCCAGGCCTCAGACCCTGGAAACTCCAAGGTACACATATGGTAAAACTAACCGAGAAGCTACTCTGCACACAAACTTCTGATTCTGTTTGCAACCCCACCCTCTTCCTTTGCCCCCACAAACACTAAGGAAACCAGATGTACAAATGGTTAACAAAAAAAAAAGAAATCCCACCCAGACCACTTGAAACGCGGCTAGTCTGGCTGGGCTTCTAGTCCGCTCAGCGACTGCGCTGTGTCTGCTATTTATATCCTCTGGGTGCCCAGCCCAGCTTCCAGGTCACTAATTGTGGCCCAGCCCCGAGCCAACCCCCACCCCCCCCACCCCCGCCCTGCAACACCGGGAAGAAGCACACCCAGCTTCATACAGCCCAGGGGGAGCAGCCGGGGGGAGGTCTGGACCCAAGACCCTGTGTGCTGTGTCTTGTGGAAGGTCTCTGAGCTGCCCGGATCTGCCCTTGTTCTGTGTGTCGTGGAGAGCTGACTACCCTTTTCCTCTACTGCCGACATCCTTTCCTGAATTCTCGAGGCTCATGCAGAGTGGAATCCTGAGACCGGGTTAACCCATCACATGTGAGAGAGAGACGGGCTGGCTGACAAGCACGGCCACTGACAGCACAGCAGATCTCTTGTGTCCAGGCACCATGGGCTGGTAGGCCTGCCTCTCCTTCCGGGCTCTTCGTCAGACTATCTGCTCATTTCTTCGTATTATTACTCCATAACCAGAAAAGTACCCAGGGAGGAGGCATGCCCAGAAGTCAGTTTCTAAAAATTCTTTTCTAGCACCCACCAAAAACATTTAAAATCCCCCACATTCTTAGTTTCAGAGAGAGGACCTTATCAATATGATAGTTTTATTAGAGTGCCATAAATACTCCCTCTCTGATTCTAAGATGCTATTTTTATTCCCCCCTGTAATGCAGATGCCTCTGAGATGGGCAGTGACCATTTTTTGAAATTATTCTAAGTGGAGACATGTTTTGTTTTGTTCTTATAACGGTGCAGGGGTTAATGGCAAAAAGACTCGGTGAAATTTTCCCTGCCCGTTCTCTATTCCTGCCTCACTGGGGCGACCTCCACGCCTGACCAGCAACTCTCTGTCTGAAGCCTTGTCTCCATTCCGATTAAACCAATCACTGGCCACGCTGGTCATATGCAGAGAAAGGACTGAGAGGAGAGGTGCAGAAAGAGTTACGAGACTGTATAGGAGTGAGAAGTCTCCTTCCTTTTCCAGTCCCCGATCCCAAACTATAGCTCCCGTTCTTCTCAGACAGGCCAACAAGCTCCCAACCCTCTTTACCCTCAGCCAGCACTGCCCAAGACAGTACAACCCAATGTCAGTCTTAGCCCCTTTGGGGGGTTCATTTGGACCATTGGATAATACACCAGGGATTCTGGTTATTCAGAACCAGAATGCTCCTGTGCTATCTCATCATCACCCACAAATACCAATTCCCAGCCCCAAATGGCCCCAAATCTTTCCTCCCAAGACCACAAGGGGAAAAAAAGTTTCCAAATTAAAAAACTAAAACTGGCAACAAAGGTGCCCCATGGCAGTAACCTTTAAAACTGGCCATTAAAGTTTATAAGTCAGACGGGCACCCGTGAACGATCAAGAAGAGAAAAACAGCCCCCTCCCTTGAGGACCCAGAGCCACAACCTTCCCCCTAAAGCCACAGAGCTGATGTCACAAGAAGCACTCGCTGCCGTCAAGGGCTCTCTGTGTCCCAACTACAGCCACTCACAATGTAGGCAGCTTCTATGTGCTGGAGGTGAGGGGTGTCTGGGTGAGAATAAAGGAAAGAAGAAGGGAAAAGAGGTATGGATTGGGGGAGAGAGATGAGGTAGGGAAAGGGGAGAAGAACAATAAATCTCTTCCTGTCCAGGAGGGTCTGCCGGCAATTCACAAGCCAGGAGGAGTCAGACTACAGACAGTGGTTCTCAACTTTCTTTCCACCCAACACACAGGAGACATACACATATTTTCATGGTAACTATGGGTCATAACGTGATGATTCCTAACTATCCCAGGAGAGACTGGACACAGATCGGAATTAGGGGACTGAGGTTACGAACAGTTTGAAAAGGCCTCCAAATCATTCTGCATACTTCCTCTACAGGTTATGTGTCTCAGATGAAGAATCATCAGTTTAGGGAGCCTGCCTCTCCTCCCACCCTTTCTTCCGTGTGTTCAATAAGAACATTTAGAGAGCTTCTCTGTGCCAGGCATTGTTCTAGGGCTCTAGGGAGAGTGCAACGAATACACAAACACCCCCTGCCATCAACAAGAATCCATGCCTCCTCAGGGGAGAAAAACAGCATATTGAAAAGGTAAAATCTGTGGTATACTGAGTAATGAGAAGCACCAAGGAGAAAAACTGGGGAGGGAAGAGGACGAGAAAGTGCTGGTGTGGGGTGGGCATGGAGGTGGGGATGAAAGTTTAGATGCAGCGGGCAGAAAGTCCTCAAATGAAAGTAAAATATAAAAGACTTAAAGGAAAAGAACGAATGAGCCATGCAGATATCTGGGGAAAGAGATTCTTTAGCAGAAGGATCAGCAAGAGTGAAGGTCCTAAGGGAAGGCACATGTAGATGCTCAAGGAGGTATTTAAGGAGGTGGCTGCTGTGGCTGGAATCCATGTACCATTGTCCAGGACCAAATTCTTCCTCCCTTTCATCCTCTGGCTCAGGGGAGTCCCGCCGATCACCTGTGGGACTCAGCTGTCTAATTCAGGTATACACTCAGGTATACACTCACAGCAGAAAAACCTTATGTAGCTTGTGAAAGAGACACAGGTAGATAAGATGAGCTTAGTATTAAAATAGTCTACTTAAATAGCTCATAGTTCTTTTAAATAAACTCATCCATTCATATAAAATCCCAGCATGGAACAAAGGTCATACTCCCTTAACTAAGAACCAGAAGGGGAAAATGAATAGCTCGAGAATGATTTAAAAAATGATTTTAAAGTTAAAAACTGGAATAGAATTTTCTTTTTTAAAAAAGAAAGGAAGGAAGGGTAAGGAGGATTTTAAGGATGGGAAAAAGAACACAAGGAAGCACTTGTATTTATTTGCTTAGCGGCTGCTCCCCGGCCCTGGGTCTTGAAACTGGGTCTTCGGGCTCCACGTGGTCCAGGCCCCAGTCATGAGGTTAGCACCTGAGCAACCAGCGTGCACCTAGAACATACTCTTGATACCCAATCCAATGCTGTATTATTAATAAAATCATAGAATACTAAAAGCTGGAAGAGCTCTTCAGAGATTATCTTACCCACTCCTCTTAAGAAGCAGGCGCCAAAACTAGAACCAAGGTTCTTGGATAAGAAGGTAACAATCCTTAGGAAAGCCAAGAAGGGGGCCGCACAGACTGTGAAAGATGAGACTATTTCTCTCACATCCTAGAAACTCTCCTGCAAGGGAAGACACACTGATGATAGCAGGGTTACTGCGCTCTGGGGCCTCTGATGCCTCAGAAAAGGTCGGCTATCTCCACATTCACATGCGGCCCTTTTTCCAGATCCCTTCAGCGCAAATGTCCTTCATGAGATAAAGCCTGACCGAGCTAGTGAGCTGCAGGTTCTGAAGGCCAAAAGCAAGTCTCCAGTGTGAACGAAGACCTGCACGCACAGACACACACAGTCAGCGGGAAGAACGGGGAAGGAAAGCACACACGACGCAACACACTAGGGCAGCTGCAGAAAACAACTGCTTGTTAAGTTAAAATTAAACTCTGCACAAATATTGACCTTTGGAGGGGACAGAAACCGGTCCCATATTTACCAGTTTTATAAATGGGACTGACCACAGCTGCCCCACGCGCTTGGCCGGCACGATGGCAGGATGGGGCGAGGCCATGCTTCAGGGGTGGGGGGTGAATGAGAGGGGCAGGAGACATTTTAAACACTCTCTTAAATGCAGTTACTACCGGTAGGTCAAAGTTCCCGAAAGCCTTAAAAGAGGAATTTCTAGGAAAGCAAATAAGGCAGTCTCAGAAAGTGGGGGGTCAGAGAAGTAGGTATAGAGAGGGAAAAGGAAGTGTCAGAAAGAAAAAAAAATGTTACACATAGTGAGGGATAGAACAGAGATCGAAACGAATGGAGAGCACACTGGAGAGCTTATCCTTTTGAACCCTGGCCCTTGGTCAGACAAACCAAGAGTCATAAGGTAGAAGACCAGGTGACCAACTTAACCTAATGGAACAATCTAAATGGACTTGGTTTGAGTCCTGGCTCTGCTGTTTATTTACTATGTAACCTTGGGAAACCCAGGGACCCCAGAGACCTCATCAATAAAATGGAGATAAAAATAGTAAAGCTCTAATTCACAAAAACAGAACCAAAAGAAGACAATGTAATGGAAGTACTTTGCCAACACAAACACCAGAAAGATACAAGTCATTACTTTTATTAATTCTCTCCCACTGAACTGTGTACGTTTATACTCCAAATGGGCCAATAACCTCGTGTGTGTCTAAGAGCAAAGTCAGGAGTCAGAGGGGCGCTTGAGCTTCCCTGACTTGTTCAAAGACTCGCAGGCAGGCTAGCAGGTGGAAACAGGCACAGAAAGCAAATGCACAGTCTCGAAGATTCTGATTTGAAAGAGAAAGGACTCATCAGGACTACTTCCCTAAAAGCTGATCTCTGGCAAGCTGAGGCTTTTTTAAAGAACACCCCTGAAACAATGTTCTGGTTCAAACCCTGACACCTTCATCCCCTTTTATACCCACTATCCACCCATGACTTACACAATGAATAATAATAAGCACAAAAGTCTGGCTCCCTGAACAGCAGGTCGTGAAAACACCCTACCCTCAGATGTCCCACCAAGAATCTCATTTCTCAAAGTACCTCAAATAAACACATTTGCCAATATTAGCCACTCGGGTTCACAGAAAGCTTCCGGGCTTTCTATGGTCCTGCTCACAGGCTGCACCTGCAGCTGGGACACGGTGTCTCACTGCCGGCACTGGAGAAAGGCAGCAGAGGCTGAAGCGCAGCGCTGACCAGACACGTCTCACTGGCATCCTTCAACTCTGCTGCGTGGGTTCAATGTTTTACCTTAATATATTACAGTTTACATTGTTAAACGTGTGTCATAAAGCAGAAATGATGTACAGCACATCTGTGTCAGCAATTCAGGAAGAACTTCCAACACTGCACTCTCTGTGGTCACAGGGCAGGGAGATATTTTGCAGTTGAGCACAGACACCAAACCAACTGGGAAGGGGAGACGGCCAGGGGAGAAGGGGGAAAGAATAGGGAAATTACACTCCACCTGCGAGGCATGCTTCCTTGAATTTTGATCCAAGAGCTGATTTTAAAATGGAATCCTTATGAATTGCCTTAAGTTTCTTTCTAGGGTTTTGTCCTTCTTTGAGGGCTCCAGATCAGCAATATGTCTCCAGGTTCCGCTACTTTTGTTTTTCTAACACAGGAAAGAGGGCCCTGCTCAGTACCCTCTCTGCTGTGAGCAAGTGTCTCCCCCTCGACAGGTCTTGGTTCTGACTTTTATAAGCTACGAAGAAGCTGAGCTAACTGATCTTGCCGGTATGAACCTAAGATTCCTTACCTATATCATATAGCTATCACCAGAACTGATATTATCTTCAATATTCAGCTTTTATTTTTAGTATTTCAAGGGCTCCATACTTCTAGAAAAGGGGGACATGAGAATTGCTATAACTAAGACTGTCACACACTTAATACCCCCAAATAAGTTCACCCTCCTAGCCCAAAGTGCTTTATGCCCTGCATACATCCTTCTATCCCTCGTTAAGATCCTCCCACAGGCTCCCACCTAAATAAATGCTTCCGACATGGACATTTTTTTCTAGGCTAGAAAAATGACACAGAACTAAAATCAAGCATCTTCAAAAGCAAAAGACTCCTAAGGAGAAAGTCACAGCTAAGTACTTCTCTGAAAAACAAGACGGTTCACAAGCTTATCAGCTAGGAGTGACAAGCCCAAGGATGCTGTGCTTAGGAGGGGTCTACTGGCCCGCTACTCACAGTCCTTCTGTGAGACCCTGATGTTCCATCCCACACTAAGCTTAGGCTGTTTAAGTTCAATGAGCTCTGGCCCCACATCGGCTCTCTAGCTGAACGCTGTCTGAGAGCTCTCCTGTTCTCTCCTAGTCCAAGTGGTAGACTGACCTCTCAGAGAAGTCCTAAGCAAATCATGTGCCAGAACTGACTGTATTTAGAATGGTCTAAGCAAACAAAATGTCATTCATTCATTGGGAACTTCCAGACAGAAGGGCATGTTAATAATGAAGATGACAGCATCATCAGTGCTCCAAAGGTCTACAAAGGTAATGCTTCTAATGGCCTTAAAAAATAGAAGCCAAGGTCCGTAGGAATGTTCTGATACAACTCAACAAGGACAAGAGAGAAACTCTCACCAAGGATTGGGGAGGAAGTAAGATGGGATCAGAGTGAAGCACAAAGAGACCCAGAGACCTAGACACACAAGTGCATATCTATTTTACATCTGAGACTCAGGTCTGGCAGACGTTTTTGACTGTGTAAGGACCAGGTCTTGTAAGCCAGAAACAACTAAATGTCAAACACACTAGGATGCATCCCTCTGCTCTAATCTTGAAGCCCCCAGAGAGGCAAATAAGGAAACATTGCTACCGGGTACCAGGGAGCACTGCCGGCTCACCAGCCCTAGGAAATGTCTGAACAGAGTCTTATTCAAGCCAAGGGAAAATGCTGTTAAAACACACAAAACTCCTTTGACTAATGTGAGAGGGGGAAAGAGCCTCTATAATTAACAGAAACTGTCACAGGCATTGGGGGCCTCCGACGTGTTCAACGCAAACCACTTGAAAAGACCCGGTCTTCTAGGAGAAGGCTGGGATTTGTGAGCGGGGCTCCAACAGGCTGGGGACAGCATTTCCAAAAGAATCCCACCATATTAAAGAGAAGTCAAAGGAGGAGGAGGAGGGAAAAAAAAGTTGGGGGGGGGGGGGGGGGGGGAGGAAAAACCCAAACCTCAGCTGAATGTTTTTCCACCACTGGAACTAAAAAGCAGAAAAGAAGAAAAGTCCAAATGCAACCAGTTTTCAATTAGGGCCTAATTAGAAAGAAAAAGTGGCAGTGCTATTATTACAGATCTGGGGAGGAAGAAATGCAGTCAATGACTTTCTTTGGGCTGAGCCCTCCACTTGAAAGCTGTGATGATTAGAGGGACAAATTTTGGTGAGAGATGATGGAAAAGGGAGGACTAGAAGAAGAGGCCCAGGGGCTGGCTGATTGTGCCAATCAAGAGCCAGCAGATAGTCAAAAATATTCAGCGATTACCCGCAATTTGACAAGCATGACACAAAGGGATGCAAGGAGACATAAAAATCATAGTGGACATGACTCTGACCAGAAGAGGCTGTAAACACTGTCCCTGCAGTAAGTCCCCACCCCTTACACTTAGCCACTACATGCACATGCTCAAGTCTCCAGAGAAAATATAGCCTTTGTGTACACAAACTCCACTCTGACCATGCAGGAGGCCCCCCTCTGTATTTCTCCCAACTCCCAACTCATTTCCATATATAATGCACAGAGATCCCATGAGAAAAAGGGGCCACTTTCAAATATAATTTCTGAGTGAAGCTATCTAGATTTGCCTCTGTCCTTAAAGTCATTCAAGGTCTACACCCTGACTCAGGAGGGAGATACCTGGCATCGAGACGGGGAATCTCACAACAACTGGAACCAGGGCATCTTCTGCTTTTTTTTTTTTTTTTTTTTTTTTTATGATTCCAAAGGATTTGGATCCATTTTCTATGTGAAAGTCACAATATCTGAGAACAAGCAGAGGAACTAGGGATGGGCACCCTTACATATAGGACTACAAGAAAGGTCAGCTCACTACCGTCCGTACTTAAAATAAGGCAAAGTGATCTGATGGGTAAAAGCATGGAGTACTTTCTTCCCCTGGCTCTGGGGTACCCTCTCCCTTGTTGATTCAGTTCAGGCAACTTAGAGGAGGGACAGGAAGGGCAAACATGTCACAGCCTGCAGTGAATAAGGGCCAACAGAAGGGAGAAGCAAAGAACAGAGCTGAGAGGAGAGGAAAAGAGGAGAGGCCTCTCTTCCCATCCCACAAGCTGGGCTCCATCCAACACAAAGTTAATTCCTAACCTCGGCTCACCACCCTGCCCACTGCTTGCATGATTTATCCCCCTATCTGCCTGCATCGCCTTTACAAACCTCCTAGCCCTGCACACCATTATAAAAGCTGTCTGTGCTGCTGGCCCGACCTGGCCTGGCCCGGGCTCCTGCCACAGTAACCCTTCCCCACCCTTGCATTTTACAAGCCTCCCGCCATCATGGAAATCTGAAATCCCACGAAAGAACAGTAAACATCGCAAAGGAAAGAAAATACCTAGCCAGGCCACTCTGGACAGCCGAGTCACAAATGGTCTTGAAGCCAGGGATGAAGGCCTTAGGCAACAAGAGTGAGTTGTCCTCCTGCCTGAGCTCAGGCAGGCAATGACAGAGATATACACACAGATGTGCCAGTCCTCATGGGGTAGAGCTGAGCATCCTGGTGTCCTGGGAATTCCCAGGCTCAGAGAATCAGTCAGAAAGTCAGGGACACATACACACATAAACACAGGTGTCAGGTTTAGAGAACCTGGTGGAAATGTGCAGTTTTAAATAATGGAAAGAGACCAACGCTCAGACCACAAATGAAGTCAGAATCGGTTTTGTCACCTTCTCGTGGGCACTTAGGGAGGTGCATGGTGTGGTGGAAAGAGGATGGGCTTTGGGTTTAGCTGACTGGCTTTGAAAGATGGCTTCCTCACTTATTTATTAGCTATGAGGACTGGGCAATGTATTCTCCAAATCTTGGTTTCATTTGCTGTATGATGAGAAAAAAACCAACTCATAAAAAGATTATGAAGATTAACAACCAGATTTACAGTCAGAGGGCCTAGCACACAATAGGTACCAAAACTTGGTAGCTATTATGTCTGCTGGGGATGTTGGATGCCCTAAAATAAAGTTTGGAGTAAAGGGAGTCTGTTCTGTCCCCGTGCAAATTTTAGCCAGAAAATGAGCCAAAAGGGAATCCCCTGGAGAAGGATTCTTTCTGACTCACTCTCTTGAGCACCCTTTCCCTTGGTCACCTTGAAGTCATTTGATGCAGGTCTGCTTCTGACACTCATCACTAGACCCCGGTCACATCTCCAGCCTCAGTTCATAAAGGCTATGCTTTCTCTTCCTATGCCTCCAGAGAACCTGCCAGCACCCCCCAGGCTCCATTCCTTTCAGACATGCCTGATTGCCCCTATTACAGCAGTCCAAGACAGAAGTCAGAGCTCCTATCTTCCCGGATTAACAGTGAAGAAAGGGAACTGAAGAATTCTCCATATGCCTCTGGAGTTCCTAAATGCTCTGTCCATGAGGCTGAGTGCTCCCCAGAGCTCTGTTATTCACTTGGGGGCAGCTAGTGGGGAGATGGAGGGAGAGGGAGGGGGAGGGCAGGAAGAGAAGAGAGCCTTGATTCAGGGGCCAGACTGAGGCCGCCACAGGCCAGGCTCCGCTGAGGTTTCTCGGGTGAAACACGCCTCTGTGATGGCTGTGCCTGTGAAGCGGATGGAAATGCCCATAAAGCCATATCAAACCCTGTGCAGAGAAGGACAGGGATATATATAGAACCAGGAACCAAAGGGGCCACAGGGGATTCAGGCGGACAGCTCCGCCCAGCCCTTAAACCCGCCCCAGGGAGGGGGGAGGCCCAAGGAACATGCTCAAGGAATGAAGGTTGGAGACAGCCCGGCGGGTGTGTGAAGGGAGTGGGGAAATCAGGGGTGTCAAGGACAATGCTAGAAGAGAGCTAACCACTGTGGGGGGGTGGGGGGGATGCAATCAAGGCTGGGGGAGCCAGTGCCTGCCTGAATCCTGGCAGATTCTGTAGTGAGTGTTAACACTCTGCTGTGCTCTACTCCCTACTCAGAAGCAAAGAGCCTCTAAGGAACCAAGCTGGCTTTTCCTGACCTCCTCCATTGTCTGGACCAGCGCTCTACTTTCAGTTCATCTGTTCGCCACTCCCTTAACCCATTCCCACCTCTCAGAGGAAATGGGGCAGGTGAAAAATGGAAATCTATCCATGAAGACAGTGTCCTGAAACAAGAAAAGTATTTTAAGATGGAGCTCTGTCAAAAGATAAAAGCAAATTCACAGAAAGGAAAAAGGCTCATGGAATGAGGTAAGAGTCTTAGAAACCATGGCCTTGGGTACAATCAGACTCTAAAGGAGACAGTCACGCCAGAGAGACAAAAAGTGCTCTTCCACTTTTTAATTCGCTGGGCTCCCCCTTTCCCCACAAATCCTATTGCCAAAGCAGGACTGGAGGGACAGGTCCTGGGTGACTGGGAGCCAGAAGATTCTGAGCCCATAAGAATTTCTTACCTGAGCCACAGCCAGGGTAGCCAACTCCCCAATCGCCATCCCAGAACAAGAGAACCCTTCCCTCTCTCCACCTCCAATCTTTCCCAAGTAGCACCAGGAGTCTGACAAGGTTTTGGCGCCACCTGCTGTCCCTTCTTGACAGCTGAGTATATCCTAAAATTGGATGGGCCTCAACTTCACTTTCTTTCATTCATCAGAAACCCTAGAGGAGTGGAATCCAAGAGAAAAGAAACCATAACTTCTACCAAAGGGAATCTTCTTCTGGAGCACTGCGGCATCCAATGTGCCTCGTTTCTCCTGTTTCCAGGGACAGACCCGATATCCAAGAGCTAGACTTCTCACTGGGTGTTCAGTTCCAGTCTTAACAGACACTGTTCTGGGAAATTCCTTCCCCAAGAATCTGGCTGATTTGAGAACTCTGGATAGTCATCAAATTCCTTCTTGATTTAATATATCCCATAAACTAAAAATAGTATTTCCACACCATACTGCTTTGATCCTCTTGGTTATAGGTAGAAATTCTAATTTTATGCTGAGGTGACATGATCCTTTTTTGTCATAAAGACTAGAATGAAAGCAGTGTCACCCAACTAGTAATGACTCAGATATCTGACATGGTTCTTAATTCCTATGGTCCTGTCTATGGTCTGGACAAACATTCTAATAAGCTAACTACAAAGCCAGGTTTTCTCAGATAGAAACATGTGTTCATCCATTTAACAAATACTTCTCTAGCCCCAGCCCCAACTCTGAGCCTGGCACCGCTGGAGGCATGGTGCTGCAGGGGACACATGGGATTCGTACTCTCATGGAGCATCCAGTCAGGCCCCACCTGATTCACGAAGGTAGTGTAGCAAGTTTTCAGCTGTCTTCAATACCTGTGTCAGCAGAAGTATTAACAGGCTTTGTGAAAAACACAGAACGAAGAGTTAGAAGAAAGTAGAGAGGGCAAGACAGTGAATGGGTACAGAAAAAGAGTTAACATTATTCCTTCCCCGTATTTCTTATGGGTAAGTTTTTCTCCCTAAGCTCATTCCTGCACCTAACTACAGGAACTGCCTGCCAGCTTCCAAGGTCAGCTCCTCAGACTCAGCCTCAGATTTCCGGAACTCTAGCAGAAGTATGGAGGGATGCCTGAGATGGATGGTTTAAATGAGATGCAAGTATTTCCCCAAACGTCATCACAGGAAATACGCAGGCTCCATAAAATGTACTGTCATCTAATAAAAGGAGAGGTTTCTGACAGGCCCAATGAAAGCCAGTAATTGTGGGGATGGAGAGTTAGCCACAGAGCCTCCAGGAGAGCTAGGCCCTCTCTTGACCTTGCTCTCCAACTGTTTCCAAGTGGGACTATATCATGCCTATTGTTATGAAAATAATCTTTTTTTTTTTTTTTTTTTTTTTTTTAAGGAAAGGATGGGCAGGAATGAAGGCAAGCTAGCAGAAGGGAAGGGAGAGGAGGAAAAACTTTACTTTTTAATTCAGTTTTTCACACTAGTTGTTTCCCTCCAGACCCGGGACTTGAACCCCACGGTATGTGACTTGCTCCTCCAGAGACTGACCTAACTGCTGTTCCACCAGGGTGCATCATGAAAAGAATCTTAAAGAATTCTAGGAAGGAAGCTTCCCTGGTAACATTCTAGAGGTTAAAAAAAAAAAAAAATCTACTTCCACTCTATCCTTATTGCAATTATTCAAGTTCATTCTTTCTTGCAAGAACTTGAATGAAGAACAGGAAAGTTATTTACCATTCTCTAGGTACTATTTTTTCATATTTAAAAGAATGAGCTACCACTCAATCTATTCTCTGAGTTAAATAATTCAATTTTCCTTGGATACTTTTTTAAAAAATTCCTTTTACTATTATCCTGATTTTCCAACAGGCCCCATGCATTTTATGAACAGAACACTAAAATCCTAAGAGGCCAACTAGTGCTAAATACAGTGGGAGGGTGGCTTTGGGCTTACATGCTCTTTCTTTTTCATCTGGAAATATGTCCATTGTTTCAAACACCCAAATGATGTCAAAGATTCTACTGGAGTCGAGAAGGAGTTCTTTCTCCCACCTAGGAAGCAGAAAGGAACTTTATAGGAAAGAAGTTCTACTAAATAAGATATTAGAATAGATAAAATATCTGATAAAAGGAGTAGCAGTCAAAGTTGGGAAGCGGGGAGTCCAGGAGGGGTATATAGAGGTTTTATGCCTTGTTGAGGGTTATTTGAAGAGTCATAGAAAATTCTACTTTCCTTTCCCTAGGCCCACCTCCTTCGAGAGCTCCCTGGGAACCCTTCACTGATGTCCCTACCAGGCCTGTCTCATGAGTGCCCCCGCCCCAGCACTCTTCAGGGGGAATCATGTTGGTTACTTTTGCATCCCTAACACTCAGTACATACTAACAATGGTGGTTTCCTAGCCCTGTGGTACCCAGTACAAGAACCTAAACCCAGTGGCATTCAGTAAACACTGGATAAGGGTGATGACATTAGCATCCAGCACAGCTGCACTAAGTTGTTAGACCAGTTTGGGATATTGGCATGAAAACTCCTTTTTCTCTTGGCCCAGATATTTACTCTTAAGGTTTGCCTCCTCCTCGAGAGACTCCAGGAAATAGGGTTAGTTTTTAAATTCTAGAAACTCTAATCACTTCTGCTTTCTCCAAGCTAAGGGCCTAAAGGAAGACTGCAGAGACCTCATGAATATTGATGAGCCTCTGCGGTCACATGAATATTAACAACACCCTGTGGCTTTCGGGAACAGCAGCCCAGCTAGAAGGTCTAATATTAACCTTGGCTAGGCCCAAAAGGTGGGAAGAGAATATGCCCATCGTCTCCATGGGGAGTAAAGAGTGAATGGCAGTCTAGTCTGGGACCGTCCCTGGGTACCAGGGCAGTTGAGAAAGGCCTAAGCATTGTGCCCTACATTCCTGGCACTGAGGGCTCTGTTGCTGCTTCCCACACAGAAATCCCTGATTCTCAAGCTGTGCAGAAGTTAGGTACAGACGGTAAGCCCTACTCAGTTCAGAGACGAACTGGTGAAGAGACACTGACCTAATTTGGTAGAGGTGTAAGGATCGTTCGAAGTCTGATTTCATTGAACAAAAATCAGAATCAAATCATAAGGCTCCATCAGGCAACAAAATACAGTTAGCAGATTACCATTTAAACCAACGAAAGACATACAGACTCTGGATTTTCTAGTCATACACCTTCCAGGAGACTAGTGAACAGAGACCAACAACTCCAGTTGAGGAGGAAAGTTGTCCTAGGGTGGAAGCAGTGAGACACAGAAGGAATTAGGTTTCTTCAGCACCTATAGATTCTGAACCCGAGAGACATCAGAGAGAATGAAGACTGTTATAGAAAAGAAAGAAGCACTATGAATCAGAGGTGACCAAAGCAACCCACGTACCCCGGCCCTGGGTCTAAGTCCAAAACTTAAGCCACACGACAGCACAATGAAGAGGAAAGGCCGGTTACGTGGCCTCACACGACAACTGGAATTAATGTTAATAATAAGATCCCCGCAGTACTCACACACCAGGACAGACTACCCTTAGAGCTAGAAAAGTCTCTCTCTACTCCTGGCATCTAATCCTAAGGGCCTTGACCCCTTGGCTCTCTGAAGAGCTGACCCAGCCCCCTTCACACACACTCCAGAGGAACAGAGAGGCCTGTGGGCCTGGCCCAAGCTGAGGTGGCGAGAGGCCACACCTAGGAAGAAGGCAGGGGCTGCTCACGGGAGCTGTGTTCTGTCACACAATTACCATATTATGTAGCTCTAATAAAAAGAAATACTTGAAGTTTTACTGGTGCCATATAATAAAGTATTTATAGAATCCGGGGGGTGGGGGTGGCAGAGGTAGAGAGAGGGGAGGGGAAAGAGAGGAAACAGAATTGTTAGCAGGAGCCTGGCAGGACAACTCCCGCATTCATCAGACAGGTTAACTTCAAAGCCATGGGCCTGGGACATCAGGCTCCGGCTCTCTAAGCTAGACCAAGGTGGCTTACTGTTTGCCCCCACTGCCTTCCATAACTATCTATGACCTCCTCCTGGTTAACAAAGAAAGAGATGCGACACTGGGACGAACCAGAAAGAGGAACAAAGAATGTCAGCAAGACCATGCAGAACCTGGCCTGAAAGGATGGGGACCGGAATAAAGGGGACATCCATTGAAAGAACGAATGGAATGTAGCTTTTAAAGGTTCCATTTTGAGACTGCACTTCTAGGTCTCACCATGCAACATACTCGACGATTTTGAAACTTGATGAAACAGGGTTTTCTGTCATTGCACGGGGCCCTTCGCACACCTCTCACACTCACCAGTCCGACCACAGTCCCCACTTGCCGCTACCGCGAGGGTAGCACACTCCACACCTACTCCAACCACACGGGACGCACCACAGCTTCTCCCACGCACCCCTCCTCGCGGTCCTGACGGCCACGGGTCACACACAACACGCGTCTCCCCACGAGCACTGGCGGCTGGATTCCTGGGCGTCTTTCCAACTGAAGACACATCCTAGATAAAAACATTTTCTGAGGCTACAATCCTCTTTCAGCCTCTCAAAATTTTCTATTACCCAGAAAATCTCTCCAAAGAGAGAGAGAGCAAGAGCGACAAGGGCTGTGGCGTTATTACAGAGCAGACTGTAAACAGAACAAATATAGAGCTGCCTTATTACAAGGCAGTGTGGGGTTGGTGGCTGGCTGATTACAGGGACACTCCCCAGAGCGCTCTGCAGTCTCAGACCTCAATAAAGGCCAGACTAAAGTTTGCTTTCAACTGAAGGGCAATTGGATCCAGGGGCCCCCTAGAATCCCTTCAGATTCCAGTCCAGGATATGATACCTGCCTTGTTTGAAGATAAGGAGGAAAACAAACACAATCTAAGAAAAGCCACCAGGCCATCTTCTC
This sequence comes from Solenodon paradoxus, assembly GCA_004363575.1. Taxonomy (NCBI): domain Eukaryota; kingdom Metazoa; phylum Chordata; class Mammalia; order Eulipotyphla; family Solenodontidae; genus Solenodon; species Solenodon paradoxus. The sequence goes on from RJWH01003458.1 coordinate 111,367, forward strand.
AGAGATGAGCAATGAGTATTGTTTGAATTTCTTCATATCAAGAGACACCAAATTTCAAATTAAAAAACCAAAAACTATAGCCCCCCTTCCACCTTGCACTGTGGTTCAGGCGGCTAAGTTGCAAGTTATGAAAACCATGGACTGGGGTTTGAGACCCAGGGTTGGGGGCAGTGCCCTAGTGGACTAGAGGGTGGGCACAGTCCACATACATCCCCAAATCCTGGGTCAGCATCTGCGGGGCCAACATGAACAATAAAATATTTCCTCCTCTCTCTTCCTGCCTGCCTCTGCTCACCTTCATTCCTACCTGTGCCTTTCCTCTAAAAAACAAAAACAAAAAGAAATCAAGAAAATTTAAAAAGACAGCTTAAAAACCCATACATATCAGGGATAGTGCCAAGTGCAGAGTGAAAAGAAAGAATGGACTGGAAGACAGAGAAGCAGTGCAGCTTGAGTGACTAAAGCAACCCATATTACGCACAAAATCATAGAAGGAAAGAGTGGGAAATCCACAAGTCCTCTCTTTTGGGCTCTGGGCACACGGCGTCCCTTCCTGGGTGACTCACAGTGGGATCACCTTCACCCCTGCTTCATGTGGTAAAGGCCTCTTAAGAAGGAGACACACCGCGGGCCTTCTCCTCCTCCACCCCTGCAAGCCAGGGGAATTGCGTCATTGACCTCCACACACACTCACTCCCTCCTCTTTCCAGCCGGCCACCACACAAGGGATCTTGTCTTGTGGTCCCTGCGATCCTTTCATCTGGGATCCAAACCCACTGTCACCTTGGCCCTGAATCACTCCCCAGGAGACACTGGGAAAACATTGCTGGACAAAGAGCGTCTGGGTCCTATATGGCTAGAATTTACTGATCCCTGGTGGTAAGAGGACCCAGTCATGCTCTTCCCTGTCCAAAGGCCAGGGTGCAGGAATAATTCTGAACCTGGCCTTGTGGCTAGTCTTGCCTACAGACTAGGTTTCTGCTGATTTGAGGGATACCGACTCCCTCCAGCTTCCATGAGTTTAAGGATTAAAAGGGCTGAGAGGTAACCTTAAAGGCTCTAGCTTACTTGATCATGGTTGAGAAATTGCTAGAATTAGAAAAGGGCCAGCAAGTAACTCCCCCCAACTTATGCCCACCCCCAGTTCTGTTCTCATCCCACTTGGCCACCCTGTTCTCAGGGCAGCCCCAACGAAAACATTTTGGCAGCTGAAAATGTCAGTGTTTTTCAGATCCTTCGCCAAGATAGAGGATGCCTCTCCAAATATGTCTATGTCTCACGGCCCTAACATTTTCCCTTTGACCTTCTATATGATGACATTCCAACTTTATATGAGGTCATTTTCCTATCATTTTGACCAGGGTTTCAGTGGGCAGATTTTTTTTTTTTTAAAGGAAAGATGCAGGCAGGAATGAAGGTGAGCAGGCAGTCAGTCAGGAAGAGATTGGAGGAAGAAGCATTTTATTTTATTTTTTCATTTAGTAGTTCATCCTGGTGTTTCACCCTGGACCTGGGACTTGGCCTGCCCTCCTTCGGAAGTGATTGACATAACTGCACTCTAGCAGGACGCACCCCTCACTGGGCAGATTTAAGGAGAGTTACAGAAATGCTTTTTACGCTTTCAGGAGCCTCCCTTCTCAAAGATATTTCATGAGAACAGAGCCTCTGAGACAGTGTGAAATAATGAAGGAAATAAAAGCACTTGGTACTAGAAAGTCCAAGGACAAGATTCTAGTTTCAACTGCAATTACTTTTGGACTCAGAGTCACTTGATTTCTCTGAGCCAATCTATCACACCTCCTCATCCTGAAGTGGCCCTAATGGATTAAAAGAAAAACAAAACAAAACAAAAAACAAAAAAACAAAAAAAAAAGGAAAGAAACCAATGTAAATTTGTTATTTCTTTTTTGTCTTCTTTTTCTGAAAAGGTGATATATTTGTGTTGAATTTTACTCAAAGAAACCTGCTCAATCTTCGAAGTAGTTATGAGTTAAATTACAAAGCAAAAAATTCTCTGCAGAATACATAACACCACAAAACTTAAGCTGAATGCTTATAGTGATCAGACGAGTTAAACAAGATAAATACTATCACCACCCTTGGGGAATTTAACATCTAGGGGAGGGGAGCCAGACAACCCAGCAATTACAATACAGTATTGATATGGCCTATAAGAAAGCAAATAAAGTAGCACATAAGAAGAGCAACTAAACTGAACTCAGAGGGCCAGGAGAAATTCCCTAGAGGAAATGCCATCTTCACTGAAATCTAAATAATGGACAGGAGTTATTCAGGTGAGACGGTTGGCTGGTGGTGGTAGGGGGTTTCAGAAGGAATAGCATGTGTCAAGGACTAGAGATAAGATTGGGAATAATGGGGTCTAGGAACTGACAGCATTCACTGTGACTGAAGTATAGAGAGAAGGGAAGGTGTGTGGGTGAATGGGTAAGTGGGATCTAGCTAAACAGTAAGGGGTTGAGCTGGAGAGGTAAGTAAAGGTCAGATCATAAAGGGCCCTAGCGGTTTTATTAAGGAGTTTAGACTCTAGATTAAGGTCAGTAAGAAACCACCATGAGTCTTTAGCAGGGACACATGACCATATTTACTTTAATTAGTAGCTTTCACCAGGCTTCTTTGCTTGACTACAGATCCCTGGGGTTAGTGGGATATTAAAGAAAACAGAAGTAGAAGGCAGACTGGGCCTGCTTCTTTTCCTTCCATAGTTTAACAAAGTTGGAGCCCCGGAGGTTCCCACTCCCTTGCTCATGGAACTCTTCTATCTTTTAAATTCTTATGTTCCAAACATACTTCCCTCTCAATGCCCTCTTCCTTTCACTTTTTTGGCAAAAGCATTAACTACAAGTCCCTTCCAGCCAGCTGTCCCATTGACCTGGGCTGGTAGCCACCTTTCCTGAGTATCACCCCGACGCCACTCTTCAACAAAGGCCATCAGGTAACCCTGCCTGTAATCCACATTTCTAATCCAAGACCCATTTCTTATCTCTTGCTTGAATTCCACCAACTCTGCCAATATTTACTTTTCTCCTCAATCCTAGATCTCAACCTCTAGAAACATTTTGGTGGCCTCCTATCAGACCACTAAGATAATGCTGACCAAATGCATGATTGATCTGCATAAGAAAGGCCTCATATCTAGATGATAATGACGGAAGGTAAATGAACTATATGAAAAACATCCACCCCTTTTCTTTCTTCTTTGCTAGAACAACAGTTTCACCCAGAGCAACAGTTTGAGGTTTAGAATCAACACCATCATGATCATTAACTTTATCTCTTGGCCTCACCACTTAACCTTAGCCTCACAGAACCTTAGCACTGGGAAAGAAACCTTTAGACATCTCATCCAACTTTCCTTCTCAGTGTCAGAGCTCTTAGGCATGACTTGGCAATTAAGATGAAATCTTTTCTAATTGCCAGTTAAGAATTCCCTTTTCTATTATTCAGTCATTAAAAAAAAAAAAAAAAGAATAAAATCTTGCCACTTGGGACAACATGGATGGAACTTGAGGGCATTATGTTAAGTGAAGTCAGTCAGAAAGACAAATACCTCCCTTAAATATGAAACTAAGAAGAAAAAAAAAAAATCCAAGCTCATAGAGAATAGAGAGTGGGGGTATAATAGGTTAAGGGATACAAATGTCCAGTGATAAAATCACTGTCAAGAGGATGCAATGTACATTGTGGTGACGATAGTTAATGCCACTGTCTTGCTTATTTGAAAGCTGCTAAGAGTATATCTTAAAAGTTCTCATCACAAGAAAATGTGTGGGAAAGGATGTTAACTAGACTGCCTGTGGTAATCATTTCACAATAGATACATTGATTCAAGTTGTCTACCTCAATCTCATATCATGTCATATGTCAGTGACAACTCTTTAAAAAAATTCCTTTTTCTAATCATCCATACTGAACAAGTTAAGGGTAGGTCCTCTATGTCCACAGGGAATAGCTCAAATTCAGCAGGTCTTCAGATTCTAGAATGATGCTATTCAAAGCGTGATCATCAAAATGGTGCTGGTCTGTGAACTCTTAGTTACTCGGCCATAATAAGATATGAATAAAAACTGAATTTTTTTAACTCATAGCAATCTGATATTACCATGTCATTCAAACACACGTTCAAAGGACTCATCTCAATAAACAGGGTATAAAACGGTTTGAGTGTGGCTGAACTTGTCGCAACTGGGCATGTGCTGCCTATTAGTTATGCAGAGTAAGACCCTGTGTCAAATTACTTTAAAAGCACTATTCTAGAATGTTCCACAGAAAGAGAAGACGATAAGTCTGCCGGTAGGAAGGTTCACTCTCCTCTTTTTCTCCCCTTTTGGGTACAATAGAGAGTGAATCTTCTGCTTGGGATGAGGAACAGGAAGCTGCTCCCACTAAGCCACTGGCTGTATGGGGTGAAGAGGAGGGCAGGAGTTGGTGGCCAGGTTATCAGGCAACAACAAACTCAGCATCCAAGCACGCAACTTCCAGCAATGCAAGGAGTTTCCTTTGTTTTGGGAAAACAAGAGCTGCAAGAAACCTCTCCTTGACACGTTTTTTTTTGCCTGGCTTCGCAGAAGCCCAACCACCCCTGACACACAAACAGGACAGTCCTGACCACTGACAGACAAGCCAGTCCCCTGACCACAATCCCTGTTTTCTTTTCCCATTCTACCACTTCCTTAGCTGGAGGGCCACTTTGGGGCCATCGGTACCTGCCAGCCTAGGTCACCATTGAAGAACATCACCCCAGGGGCCCAATGTCTACTTCACATAACTCTAACACCCTCTTTCTGCAGCTCCTTTCTCTCCCCGGTATGGTAGTGTTTGATCTGTGATCAAGGACTTCTGTGACCAAGCCCCTTCCCAAGAGTTGTAGATGACTGAGCCTTAGAGTACCACTCTGACAAAGGTCATGGTGTGCTCTAGAAAACTATGCTATTTTATCTCTAAAACCAATCAGATCAGCATCTATCCAAGTACCCAAGAAGAACAAAATTTGAAGTTTCAACAGAATATTCTGAACAAATAGTTTATTGTCTGAACAGTCACTTGATTATATTAGTCCTCAACTTTAAGAACCAAGTCACCAAGACTAACAAATGTAAAACAATATACATCTCTTCAAGATGTTGAATAATTCCCAAACCAAAATTCTAAAGAGCTATCTCAGAAGTTTAGGACCAAACACCCAAGAAATCCAAAAACCCTTGGGAGTCTACCTCTTGAGGTATAAACAGAGTAAGAGTGTCAACTTCTCCGACGCACATGAAAGTGCCTTCTAAGATCAAAGACTTCAAAATCTTTTCTCCCAAGAGCTCTGAGAAGCAGGGCTAGCAGTCCCACTTGTGAGTCCACTATGATAAACCAAGAACCTTGGGGACCAGCAAACCTGCCTCCCTTTCTGATTGATCAAGGAGTCTACTTTTTCCCCTCATTGCCCAACAGTCCAAGTTTCTGTGAAGACTCATTTGTCCAGTAAGGGGAGGGATGTGGGGGGGCGGGACTTCCCCCACTCCAGGCCCCCTTCAAGCCAAAGGAGGAGGAAACAGAATAAGCAAAATAAAATTCATAAAGTGAAGCAGTAATTATGGTGTGGTCAACAAGAGGCTGTCCTCAAGCCCATCATTATGTGGCTAAATTTAACACCCTGTGCAGCCAGGGGAGCCGTGCGCCCCGGGCACCGTGCGTCCACACAGACGCCAGCTTCGCCACCTTCACCCGCTCGACAGCCGCCAGGGCTGCCAGAAAGCAGGTCACAATTTTTTTTATAGTCTGTTTACCAAGATGCTGTTTTTACTGCCGAGGTTTCTCTCATTTTATCTCTTTTTCCCTTTTTCCCAAACAGACTGGCCTGTATTTTCTGTCCTGGCCCTTTTTTTTTTCTTTCTCCCTTTCTTAGTACTATTTTCAGAACTCTAATTTTATATGGTATGTCTTTTTTTTTTTTTTTTTTTTTTGGTAAATATTTGCCATGACTAAGCCAGGCACATCCAGTTTAAAAGGCTCCGTCCCACAAAACATCAGGTCTTTAATGATATGCATCTCATTAGCTGGCCCCGTGAAAGGGGGTATAGAAAAAAAAGAAACTTATAGACTCTCTCACTTTTTATATCTAGAGAGACCTATATTTATATATGAGGACAAGCGGGAAACCGGCATTCTGAGCCCCAGTACAAGGCCAGCACATGATCATCAGACTCCAGAGTTGGACCTCAGAAGCAGTCTGCAGAGTGCTGCCTGCAGGCCCGGCTCTGATCAGGCCGGCACTGGCAGACTGGTCCTCCGCCTCACACAGGAAGGCTCTTCCAATCAGGAGAATTCCGAGAGTCCTCTAACACTAAATTTACTTAAATGGGTGTGAGAAAACAGAGCAGTAGAGGGACACCCAGATGTCTCTTCAGTATTATCAAAGAAAGGGAAGTTGTGCGTTCAGGGAGAGCTGAAAGGGACTCCCTCCAATTTAGAGCTTCCACCCCTGCCACTCATCATCCAAATGTCTCTCTGACTGGGCAAAGGCCCCGAACTGGTGTAAGAATGTCTTCCCATATGTGTCAGGATTTGATAAAAGGGGTTATGTGGTTGAATCTACCTACTGCATGAACAAAAGTTCCAGCACCCAACAAGCACTCTCTGGGTATTTACCTGTGAGCTGTTCAATCCAGCCTGTTACTCTAGGACAGCGTTAGAGGAGTCCCCACTATTCAGTCTTTTCAACAAGAAACACTGAAGGGGAAAAGAGATACATGGTTGGGAGAGCATGAGAAGCTGCTTTATAGAAGTCACCAAAGAGTCCAAGTCTCTACCTTGGTTTTCATTAATTCATTTAGGGATAATGAGACGCTAGAGGATGACTTATGATAACTAAATCATGAGAGAATATAGACATTAAAATGCCAATTTTTTCGTTTACGAAGTAGGGGCTATATCATTCCAGTGACTGAAATATCCACCATTGATTTTTCCTGGGAAAATGAATAATCACTGAAGAATGAAGAATGCTACTTTTAAACACAAAAACAAGGCAAAAAGCAACAAATGACTTGATGGGGTAGTTCGGATACCCTGTGGAAAAAGTTAGACATTCATCCTTGTTCTACTACATCATTGCTTTGGCACTATGTTGGATTGTGAATTGTTACTCCTTCGTTTTGCATTTTTTAAAATTCTATACAACTCTGCTCCTCTGTTAGAACACCCCCACGCAACCTCATAAGTTACGTAATAGTTTTTCTCGAATTGTTTATAAGAGCCCAGAAGTGTGCCTGACCAGAATTGGAAGACAGGGATATGGATAATAGAGGAGGAAGTGTTGGGGGTAGAGCTCTCTAGCCATGGACCATTTTCTTATCACCCAAAAGTTAGGTCTCTTCACTGCTCACAAATGTATCCAGTCTAGCCCACTGCCCACATAAAGTTCCTCAGGTAGCTGTGTAACATGTGACAAGGCAATGGGATATGATGGAATAATAATGGACCAGAAGTTCAGAGTCCTGAGTTCTGGTGCCAGATTCTGGGTCCTGGTACAAACTCCACCACTGTTTCCCTACATACGAGTTGTTTTTATCTTTGTGGGCACTAATTTCCTCATAAGTAATATAAAAAGTGTAATACATCCTTAGATTGATAAAGTCCCTTCCAGCTCACAAAATTCCAGGAATCTAATCTTCCTATGAGATGTCTGCGATGCCAAGATGTCCTTCATGATTAAGGTACTAGCCCAGAACCTGGGTGAGATCTGCAACCTAGTCTCATTAGCAATATATTTATGAACAGTGGGGCGACTGAGAATAGATAGCTAATCTCATCCATTTTACATTGATTTTTGTTTGTCTCAGTATCAGAGGTTATCCCAAATTGGTGTGGGGGGGGAGGGGGCCTAGTATTCTGCTTGAACATCTGCTTTCCCACACCTGTAGGGAGCCTCAGAAAACTGAATGCTAAAATGACAATTAACTACTTCTTCTTTAAACCAAAAAGTACTGTCATCCCATCTCAAAAGTTCCCCCTCATTCCTGCCTTCACTCACACCAAATTGAAGGGGGTTTTTTGGAGTAAAAGGTTCTAAGAAGACAGTGCACAGCATCAGAGGTGGCCAAGCTTCAAGCATACAGCAACGGACACCAGCTTTTGAAGTAATCTCTCAAGTCACCACACCTAGGGACAGTCCGGACTGTAGAACTGAATGAAGTATCTAGTTGAGTCTTTCTTTTGGCAGCCATTCACCACAAAAAAATCCCTCTGAATTCTCAATGCAAGCTCTTCCAGAATTACCTTACCCAAGTTAACCTAGGATGAGCACAAGTTCCCATCAAATGAACCTATTTCTTCCCCTTCTCAGATAACATACGTTTATGCATTGTAAATATTCTTTGTCCATCTTTCAAGGGCAGAAACTATGTTTTAACTTCTTAGTGCAACTCCATAATGTTTAACATTTCCACCGGTGCTTAATAAGTACTGTTCACATAGAGTTTAAACTTCTAAATAGAAAAACAAATAGACCAAAGATCTCCCACACAGAATGAAAAAAAAAAAAGCTTCCTGAGCCTCATATGAGCCTGTGACAATTTCTCCCCTAACAATTCCCTTATGGGAGACAAGGAAGCCCATGAATCCTGATATCTTGTTCCCTAAATGCTGGACAGCTAAGCTGCTGACCTGCAAGACTTAGTCTCTGAAGAACTCTTACTTTTAAATGTGGCTCACTATCCAAAAGAAATTATCACCATAAGTGAACACTTTAAGTATATGGCTAAAGTTATGAAGTCAACAGATCATGTAAAGTTTAAAGGTAAGTTGACTGATACTTTGATTTTCTCTATTTCTATAACCAGAGATAATGTGAGAGACTCCTTTCATGCCAAGACTTTTAAGCTACACCCTCTCGTTACTGTGTACCCCCTATCTACAAGGCACTGAAGGAGATTTAGAAGAGGAGACATAATAAGTAAGTTCTGCACTTAAGGAACTTATAATCTAACAGGAGAAATAAGTAGAGAAGTTCTTTTAATACAAGGTCAAAGTGATAAGTGGGACAGGAAAGATGCAAAATGTTATGGGACTTTAGAAGAGGGATTGAATAAAACTTATACTTTTACTTCCTCTCTGTTTCATTCTTTCTGTTATAACAGAAAATCATGTAAGAATCTGATCCTCTTTTTTAAGTTAGGAAAGTTCAATGCTCTTGGAAAGGACTGGAAAATTCTTGGATGAGAAAACTATACCTCTTCTGGGGAAAGAGGATTGAAATTTGCAGAAACCTATTTTCAAAATATTGCCCATGGTTCATGCCATATACAGACCACAGGGAAAGGATGAATCCTCCCACTGTACTCAGCTCCACAGGTCCTTGCTTTCATGCTGTCACCTTCCCTTCAAATGCATAAATGTCTCCTTTTCCAAAGGCTTCTTCTTTGCTTTTTTTTTTTTTTCCCCCCTAAAGGAAAGGTAACAGGGAGGAATGAAGTTGCATAGGCAGGCAGACAGGAAGAGAGAGGAAGAAGAATTTTTTTTTCATTTTATTTAGTTGTTCATCTTGGTTATTCTCCCCCAACCCCCAACCCTTGGACACGAACCTGGGTCTTGCAGGGGTATGTGGACTATGCCAGCCAGAGGCATCAGATTCAACCACTAAGCCATCGGGTGCACCTCTCCTTTGCTTTTTTATACACACCTATCTTTCCATCTAAGAAAAGGGTTTTGCTTGAGCTATATCCCACTCTACAGCTAACTCTCATTTCCTTTTCATTGCGAAACTGCTCTGATCAGAGTTCTACCCTCATTATTTCTATCATCGTATCGATCCTTCTTTTAGTGTCTATAACCTGCTGATACTGTCCAAGATCATGAATTGCTAATGACCCTTTCTCATGTAATAAGTCACATTCTCTTACGTGTCTTTCCCATGTACGGCCATGTGGTCCTGTGAACCATCTTCCTGGTGACTGATGAGAAGAACATGGGATTTAAATAGACAAATATGAGTAAGTCAGCCAAATGTGCTGATATGAATAACTTAGCTCTTGAGCCTCTGGTTCTTTATCTTTAAAGAGAGAATATTACTAATCTCACAGGTTTGTTCTAAGAATTAAAAGTAAGAGCTTAGAGGGATGCCCTGTAACTCAGCAGTTAAGTCTGTCTACAGCCAGCCTAGTCTACATACATCGCTCACCCAGGGCCAAGAGGAACAACCAGGATGAACAACAAAAGAAATAAATAATAGCAAGGACTGATGTTAGACTGCCATTCTACCACCCGACATGTTCCTTTGACTCACAGTTTTCTGATGCTAATCCCAACTTTGGGATAAAAGTATAAACCTGAATCTTCATTATAGAGAGAGAAGGCTCTCTCTCTCTCTCTCTCTCTCTCTCTCTCTCTCTCTCTCTCTCTCTCTCTCTTTTTTTAAGTTTCCCTCTTCCTCTCTCTTCCTGCCTGCCTACTTGCCTTCATTCATGCCTGTACCTTTCCTTAAAAAAAAAACAAAAAACACATTATAGGTTAGGTATCAGCACATAGCACGGTGTCAAGCATACACACAGAATGGACTTGGTAGTCAGTTTCCCTTTCTTGGTGAATCTAGGTAGGCAGATTCTCTCCCCATCTCTTTTCACTGGCTCTCGAGACTCCTTCCAATGAGAGCTGTTTCCCAAATCTCAATCATTTTGTTCTTTTCGCCATGCTTTTCTTGGTAAAAGATACATTCATTCTCATGCCTTTAAATATAGCTCCTTTGCAGAAGATTCCCAAATCTATTTCTATAGGTTGTTCTTTTTTCAAACTAACATCCAACCCTAATTTTTTTCCAACTCTTTCCTGAGCTTTCCCACTTGTATATCCTATAATCAATTTAAATCCAATGTGCATTAAATAAATTCATTTATTTTTAAATTAACTATCTACAGGCCATGGAATTTTTTTTTTTTTTTACAAGCTAGGTCATTATTAAATGGTTCTACTGTAATGAATTAAATTTTCTGAAACTCTTCCTCTACTAGGGGGAAGAGGAGAGAGACCAAACTGTGTGAATCATCATAAAATGCTCTAGAGGTTACATGAAGCTTACAGGAAGGCCTGGATATTTGCCAGAAACAAGACATCAACCAACTACCTCACAAACAAATTCTGAACCAAGTGGATTTCTCAGACTGGAGATTAAAATCAAATAAGAGACTAACAGAGACTAATGAGTGGAATTAAATGGAGAAAAAACTAGTTTTCCTTTAGAAGCGCTGGTAGCTTTTTCTGAATGAGTAAGATATGCACCTCCCTGGAGCACACCTGTTAGGAGCGCCAGCCTGTCTATGTCTAGACACAGGGAACATGCATGATTGCATCGTCCACGGGCTTCTACAAATCTGCTGTCTTTTATTCAGCCTGAGACCCATATTTAAGTTATATGCTCGTCCCCTGGAAGCATCTAAGTTTGTAACACCTAGTTTTGAAGTTTTTAGGATAAGAGAATTTAGAATACTATAAAGTACTTCATTACTGAGATTTTCAGAATTAGAAACCTATTTTTTTCAGAAATGAATAATTTCGACAGGCCCTGGTAGAGCAGTGGTTGAACCAATCACCTTCGAAGGAGCAAGTCACACACCCCTGGGTTCAAGTCCTGGGCCTGGCAGGAAGCAACCAGTGTAAACAACTAAATAAAAAATAAAATAAAGATGTCTCTTTCTCCTCTTTCTTCCTGTCTAACTGCCTACTTGACTTCACTCCTGCCTGCACCTTTCCTTAAAAAAATAAAGAAAAAGAAAAAGAAATAAGTAATTTTATCCCATTTGTATTTTCTATTATTGATTTCCTTTATGTTTTCCCTCATATCTTTAACACATTTTCCTTAGAAAGTATAAGCACTTATAAAGCTGTGTAAATAGAAAACAAAGAAAGCGGCCTTTTTGGATATTCTTAGGCCAAAAGGAGAAGAAGTGGTGATCCCTGGGAGCAGATCTCAATGATGTCTGTAAGAAGCACAGTGAGAAACCTCAGAAGGCACAATTCAGAAGAAGAATATAGTTGAGAAATACATGCAGCCATCCCTCCACCCCTAGAGACTTTCATTCCAGAGCTCAAATCCTGGTGGATCTGTGTTCTAAATAAGGAAACCCATTCCTCCATGTGGCCAAGATTAGATTTAATCGAGCCCCACCCATGACTTTCCTAGGCTGTCAATGGCACCTCTATTCTTCAGATCACACGGGAATACCACTGACAGCCTAATCTTCCAAAAAGATCACTTTCATATGTAAGTTGTCCAGACAAAACTTTGAATGGCTTCCCACTGTCTAACACAGTAATTAATTAACCAGAAGACCACAGATCTTTCTACAATTTTGTTATTTTGAGGTATTTTTAATAGTAATATTTATTATTTCTTTAGTTCACAATGTTAAATTCCGTTTCAGATATTGAAATTGCATCTCAGTCTATATTTTACACCACACCCACCACCAGAGTTCCAGTGTCCCTTACCGCCATCTTTCCCCTCATCCTGCCCTCCCACCACCCATAACCAGTCCTTAGTCCTGTTATTTTTATTGCAATTTGTACGTTCATTTGTTTCATTTTGTTATATTCCACATATGAGTGTAATTGGGGGAGGGGGTTGTTTTGTTTTGTGTTTTAAGAGAGAAGAAAAAGAAGCATTTTATTTTATTTTCATTTTAGCTGTTCACATTGCTGTTTTCCCAGGACCCAGGACTCCAACCCAGGGGTGTGTGGCCTGCCATCTTTTGGAGGTGACTGACCTAACTGCCACTCCACCAGGACATGCCTAAGCTATTAATTTCTTGACTTTAAAAAATAAGAGGCTTCTAAGATCTCTCAATAATGAAAGATTTGAGGTTTATATTTATCCCAAAGTTAGGACTAACTTCAGAAAACTAAGAGTCAAAGAAATACGACAGGTTGTAGAATGGCAATCTAACAGCGGTCCTCACCTTAGGGTCCTCATCTTTTCACAGTAGAGCTATCTATTTCAAAGGTTGTCAAAATGTGATAATTTCATGGCCTACTCATAACATAGGGAAAGTACAGACAAGTGGGAAGATATAAGTCCTTTATCCACTCAACATATATTTGCTGAGGGCCTACTCTCTGTGGACACACTAGTCTCGGCACTTTGGACAAACCAGTACACAAAACATACAACCTTGCCCTCGTTGAGCTTATATATTCTAGAAGAGAGATACCAACCAAAAACAGTAAGTGCAATGAAATAAGTAAACATTCTGGTTTTATGTGGGAAGATAAGTGCCATGGGAGAAAAAAAGAAAAGCAAAGCATGGCAAAATGAGATGGGAGTGCCAGGTACACAGGTAAGGATGCAACTTACAATTTAAAATAGACTCATCAGGGTAAATTCCACTGAGGAAATGACATTAATATAGTCCATGTAGATCCATCCACAGAGTTTCTGACAAGCCTCCCATTAAGAGGTGGCACTTACGTACCCTCCCATTGAATGTGGCTGGGCTTGGTGACTTACTTCTCATGAAGAGCGAGATAGCGAAGGATATCATTTTTTATATTAGGTTATAAAAAGACAGCAGTTTCTTTTTTAGTTTTGGCCTCAATCTCTTGGTCTCTCAGATTACTGGCTCTGAAGGAAGCCAGGGGTGTGTCGTGTGAGCAGTCCTATGAAGAGATCATGTGGTAAGAAAATGGTACCTCCTACAACAGACACAGGAGAAATCCTGGAAGTAAACTCTCCAGCCCATATGTATTCCGAGATGGCATCTGACTGCAACTTCATTAGAAATCCTAAACTAGAATCACCTAGCTAAACTGCTCCTAGATTCCCGACTCCCAGAAACTGTGTAGATAATAAATGTTTTGTTGCTTTAAGCCACCACATTGCAAAATAATTTGTTATACAGCAATAGATAACCAGTAGAGACATAAAGGAAGTAAAGGAGTTGGCCACACAAATATCTGAAGAAAAAGCATCCCAGGGAACAGGCATTATAAAGGAATTAAGGCATGAAGGAAGCTTCAAGTATTAGAAAAACATCAAGAGGCCAGTGTGGTGCAGGGCAGTAAGGGCAGGAGTAGGAGATGAGATCAGAAGGTAATGAGATCCACATCATGGAGACCATTGTAGGATTTGGGGGTTTCACTCCATAAGTAAAATATGCAGTCAGGCAAGTATCATGATGTGATCTGTGTTCGCCACTTTGCTGATAATGAGTCAGAAGGGGACAGGCTCCTGGTAAGGCCCCTGCAATAATGCAGGTAATGAAGATAAGAGACAATGGAGCTCACATCACAGTGGCAGCAGCAGAGGTAAAATTACAGGTGACAGTACAGCCAAGAGAATGACCTGATGACCTAGACGTAGGATGTAAGAGAAAGACAGAAATCAAGGACAACTCCAAGGTTTCTGGCCTGATCAACTGAGGGTTGAAGTTTCCATCACCTAAGATGGTGGAGGGCTCTGGGAAAAACAAATTGCGGATAAATTAGGAATTTAAGTTTGCATATGCTGAGCTTGAGATTCTACTAGACCACTATGTAGATATGTTAAAAAGACAGTCCAGGCTTTGGGGGAAAAGTCTAGAATGAAGATTAAACTTGGCATTCATCAACAAGATGGTATTTAAAGTCATAAAACCAGACAAGATCACTAAAGAAGTGAGTTTAAAAAGGATGCGAGCATTAAGGACTGAGTCCTGGAACACTTCGACACCAAGAGAAGAAGAACCAGAAAAAGAATCTGAGAAGGAAACATCAAACAGGAAGAAGACCAGAGAGTAGTGTGGTGTTAGCACCCCACTAAAAAAGAAAGAAAGCACATTGAAGAGAAGGGATTAAGACAAGTCATACAATCAGAAAGCCTAAATGGAAAAGAATGTAAACTCAGCTCTACCCTGCTTCCTTGCCATTTCCATGTCCCCGCTTATGACAAACACTAATGTAGAGGGAGGGTGTGGAAATAGAAAGATAATAGATCTATGTCTGAAAGAAGGAGCACGGATTGAAGAAAATAAAAATTATCATGGAAAACTCACAAAAGAGAAGATGGCTTTGCAGAGCCGGGAAAGTTGAACTGGAGTTTGCCCTGAGGACAAGAAAGAAGAGAATACAGGCAAATGGGTCAAGAGATGTGGAGGCAGGAAGCTGTCAGTATTTCAGTATGGAAGTGAAGAGTACTGTGGGGGAGTGAAAAAAGCTGCAGGGGTCAGCAAGACTACATCATGAATGATCCTGTGTGGCGTGCAAGAATTTTAACTGCAACATTTAAGAAGCAAGGGAGAATGGCGAGTCGGCCATCTTCCAAGGCCAAGTAGAAATTGTCTGTGAATGAATTAGCTGGAGAGCAAGTTTGAGGATAAAAGACTCTACCTTCCCCAAGTGTCTCAAGATGACCTCTAGCTTTCTAAGAGCAGAAGTGACTATCTCCATAGCTTGCTGTATCTGCTCTAGAATCAGGCTGCAGACAGACAGAGATGAAGATAGTAACGAAAACTAGACAGAACATAAAGGCCATGCCTACATTTAGGATGCTGAGTCAAATCAATGCTAACTCTAGCTATATAACTAAAATTACAGAATACCTTAACCAAGGAATTAAAATATTATACTGAGCAGATGACTGAAGTCTTATAGAGTGTCAGAACACAGCAATGGGAGTGATTGCCAGGCTGGATACACATTCTCCTCTAAAGACAGAGGAGAGAACTGCAGAATCTCTATCTCTGCTCAGGTACCTCTCCCTAAAAAGCCAACTTCACACAACTGCCTGGGTTTTGGTGTCAAGGGCTGATTTCTAGCCAGGGGTTGCCAGCTGCAGAGGGCGGGACTCTATTTGGGGCTGCCTGCTGTCCCTGAGCTCAGCCGTGTCTGGTTTGAGCAGCAGGCAGCCCCAGTGACTCACACACCCCTGCAAACCGCCTGTGGCTCAGTGGCATGGCCTCGGAATGCCAGCCTGAGGCCAGTTCCCTCCTCACCCCATTACACTGGGATAAATAAATAAAGAGCCCGCCAGCAGCCACACAGCCTGATGGCAACCAGATGGAAAGAGGGAGGCACTGACAGGGCCAGGGGAAGGGACTCCCTCCAGTGGACTAGACGGAGAATGGGCCATGCCAGCCCACTCACCACACGTCCCCTTTAGCACAGTTCTACTGTCACACAATCACAGTCCCTAATCACTCCACTCACCTTCCACCCTAAAGGTGCCTCTAAGCCCCCAGTCCTAGGAAATGTTCTCTATGGCAGTCTTCTCTTCGATGAGCCACCCTACCCAGCCCTGACTTGCAAGGACATTGCCAGAATTCCCCCTCGAATGAAGTGACAATTGGCCCCCTTGGGCTTCCTGGAAATGAGAAATCAGAGGCTCTTAGGAAAGAGAAAAAACAAAAGGACTAAATATGGAGACGTGACCCCCGTTCAATCCTAGAATATCTTCCCTGACTTTAATACCCTAGACACCTCTCTGTCCTACCACCCCATGTCCTCTTTCTGCAGACTCTTGCCTAGCTATAGGCCCAGTGAGAACTAGGAGAAACAGACCCCAGGCACTGACTGCATGGCCCTCGGACATCAACCTGGTGCTCCTGTGCCTTCACCCTAAGGTCTCTGTCCCTGGTTTATTTATTTTCCTCTATTGCTTATTTTGATGGCATATCCGTTCAGCTCAGTCATGGGTGACCCCATGACCCTTCCATGTCCTGTTTGTAGGACCCCAGGCAAGCAGGGTTACTGGAAAGCTGCTGTGGCCGTAAGAAGTTCTGCAGTCCTAGTAGGAAACCTTTCAGTTCTAGCAGCACTACAGGACATTCAGAGGACAGCAAAGTGATTCCAGAAGTCACATCATCCTAGCCTTTAACTCTCCCCTAGTCTGCCTGTATAACCAGTGAAACAGAACAAAATAGGAGTAATACTACACGATAAGTAAACCAGAACATAGGAGGTTCTAGACATGGCTACACCTATACGACTTCAGCAAGTCACCTAGCCACTCTGAGGTCCAATTTCTCAAGCTAGGAAATAGAAAGCTACAACTACCTATCTCCCAGATCCTTTCCAGATAGAATAAAGTGCTACAAGTCAATGTGATTTGACTGTGAACTGCTCAGAACCTAGAGCACCAGCATCTCAAAAGTAGTTGGTCATAAACACCAATATCTTCCCTGGGTGAGTGCCTGGATTCTGCATGCTCTCTCATTCAGTTCTTTAGAGTACCCCATCCCCAGAGGCATGAAAGAGATGAACCTTCAATTTTACAAGTGAGAAAACAGACGTTCTGAGACAAATGATTTTATCCAAAGCTGCAAAATAAAAGAGAATAACTGAAAACCCCAGATAAAGCTCTAGCAACACTAACAGATCGCTCAATGAGTTCATCCACATAACTACTGAGAATCTACAACTTTAGGCACAATATCCAGTGCTGGGCATAGAGAAATGCATTCAACATGGTCTTGCCCTCAAAGAATCCACAGATTCTGGAGGAGAAAGACAGTCTTGCAGACATATACAGTGTCACAAAGTTACAAGTGGTAATAGAAGTGTGAACAAAGGTCCTATAGTAGTGGGGAAGGATTATCTTTAAGTCTGGAAAGATGTCCCAAGGAAGGTAAGCTAGCATATAAAAGATTAATAGAAGTTTACAAGGTAGGTAAGGCCAAGGCATTGGGCATGCTAGATAAAGAAAACAATGTGTATAAAGACATAAAAACTAGAGAAAACCTCATTTTTAACAATTCAAAGTCATTCTATATGACTGAAGCATAAAGTAAATAAAGAAAAATGTCAAGAAACCAAGCTGGATAGGTATAAAGCTACTAGATCAGGAAAGGCCGCTCTGCTGGGCTAAGAATAAGCTCGGCATTGTTTAAGAGACTAAGGCAGGGAATTAGTATATCATCACAGCCTCTGTTAACCTTCTTGGTACCCAAACCTATAGATGAGAAGTTATCTGGGAGAAAAATGGCCTGAGATCTCTCTCTATTATAAGTTTAGGTTAATGGTCTCTTTCCCAAAAAAAGTTTGTGGTTTTTGTTTGTTTGTTTGTTTTAAGGAACGTACAGGCAGAAATGAAGGTGCTTAGGCAAGCAAGCAGGAAGAGAAAGGAGGAAGAAGCATTTTATTGTATTTATTTTTTCTTTAGCTGTTCATACTGGTTGTTTCCCCCTGGACCCAGGACTTGAACCCAGGAGTATGTGTCCTGTACTCCTTTGGAGATAATTGATGTAACTGCTACTCCACCAGAGCGCACCCTCCAAAAATTTTGATTCTGCTTCAAAACTTTTATAAAGACATACTTTCCTTCTCCAAAGTTAGAATTGCTTCAGAAGATGGACTGAGCCCTCAACTCAAGTTTTGTCCCTGTGCGAAGACCCCAAGCATTATGGGGTCACTGCTCAGTCAATGTACAGAGGCAGAACAGAAGGTTCAAATCAGCAGTACCTGCTTTGTGCCTAGCCCTGTGAAAAGTGCTCATTTTAGGTTCAAAAGAAGTATGAGACACAGTCCCTGCCCACAAGGTGCTTACCAATTAGCCTAGAAGATAAGAGAATAATATACACACTCTCTATATAACACAATATTATAAATGTTATTTACTTTTACATAAAGACGTACCAATCTGGGTAACATGTATAATTAGAAAATATGGCAATACTACTAAGGTATTAAATGTACAACTGACAAGTCCCAGAAAAGTTAGAGAGAGAAGATCAATATTGACTGGTATTATCAAAGGTCACTATTAATAACACTCCCCCTGTTTGGCATTTGATGGATGTTTCTTTTGGCCAAGCTCGATCCTTAGAAGGGAAACCTAGGCAGGAGCTTCTGACAGGCCACAATTATCTATTCCCCATTCATCCTTTTGCCAGTCCCCTTGTGTAAACATTGTGATTTTCCACAGACTACTGTGCCCATAAGACAGTGTCCAAATGGCAGTCCTGCAAGTTTCACCTTCTGCCAGTGCAGGATGCTGAAGGGGCTTGGACAAGCCATACAGACTAGCTCCCTGCTTCACAATCCAGACTTGTGATCGAAACTCAACCAGCAAGAATTTAGCGACTGGTCGACCAAGTTTTCCAAGGTTCAGCAACTCCAAATGAAATTCCTAAGTGCTGTAACAAGGATATTTTACAAATGCTAATCTGCCTACTCTCAACCTTCATATTTTTCCCCCTGCAAGCCCTCCCTTCATCCTTGTGTACATCTCAAGCCTTGTCTGACTTTTCTGGAGGCAACTTTTTCAGAGAAAGGGCTCTCTGACCATTCAGGCAACCTAACACCCAAGAAGCAAGCTAGCACTCAGACATCCACAAGGAGGAAGCAAAGCGATGTTGCACAAGGATCTTGGAAGTAACAAATACACTACCTCTACCATAAACTGTCCCATGAAGGTGTTTTCTTCAAAAGGCTCTGTCTTCAACCGATCTGTAACAGGAAGGGGTAGAGAAAGAAACATGGATCTAGGCTGCTTCCTACCAATGAGATGAAAAGCAGACAGTGCTCAGGACTTCTTGGGAAAGAGGATAAAGACATAATACCCCAAGGCACCTATTCCAGTGCGAGAAGAAGGGATGAGGGTACGTGGGCACCCAGGAGGAGGAGAGGGTGATAGGCAACAAATGACAGGCTCAGGAAAGCATATGCTCTAGGAATGTTTCCTGCCGTAAAGGCAAAGGTCAAACTGAGCTTTTATTTTGAAGTTGAAATTATGCAGCTTCCTAAATTCCCAAGTCATGTTACCCTCATAGAATTTTGTGTAACTGTTGCAGCGTTTCCAAGTCTTGCCTTGCCACTGCCTAGGGCGTGTCTGGACTCGGTTATAGCTCCAGTGTCCCCTGGGCACCAGCCAGGATTCAAGGCAGAAAGAGGTGTCACCAAGCATCAGGTCTCCAGTTGATGGTCAGTGTTCAGCACCCATCATAGGGGAGGCACTGCTCTAATGTCTTTTCTAAGGCCCTCTGCCTCTCTGTACCATTCCCCACCCAACTCCTCAGAGAATGTTGTCTCACCTCGACTCAGCGTGGCCCCACTCTCTTGGTAGTCCTGGATCTCCAGGTCTTTCATATGCAGCAACGTTGCCAGCTCCCTCACTTGGCACTGCAATGCCAGACTCATGCCCATCAGAGGACGAATCAAATGCTGGGAGACCTTTCGCGGAAGAGATATCAATTAGCTGACAGATATATACAAAGTACTACCTGATACTATATCAGATACTAGAAAATATACTGAATAATAAATGTTTTCACGGGAATTTAAAGTTTCATAGGTAAGTAATCGATTATATGAATGTCAATGCAAATATAATCATTAAATAAATACATTACATTAGTTCAAGGGGTTTCTTTGTGGCACAGATACAAGGGTGGAGAGAATAAAGGAGAATACTGATGAACAGATAAGCTAGAGTAGTCATTGAAAAAGAAAGATGTGTACAGCTGATGAGGAAAGCATTGACTCAACTCTAGCAGAGACTAAAAATAGGTATAGCTAAAACAGAGGCCACTAACTAGAGTAAAATGAAAGACAAAAATCAACAGAAAGCAGAGAGCTTTAAAGGTCAAATTAGACCCAGACACTAGGAGCCATTTTGGGGCTGATGATAGCCCAGAATGAGCCCAGAATTTCAATATGTTCCCACAAATGCAGCAAAGTCTAAGGTCACTGTTGTACTAGAAGCAAGTCGGTCACCGAGAGAACAGCCTAGGAGGGAATAAATCACTCCCCTACACACCTGCTCTTAGCAAGAGGTAAGAAAGATTCAAGTATGGTCATACTTTAGTGCAGCTAGGGTGACGCTCTCATATGATAACATATAGCTATATAGAATGACAATTCAATTTACCTAAGCCAGTTGTCCACTAGCCTGCCTAAGAAAATAACTAAAACTGATCATTTATTTGTAGTTAGGGAATGTTATCAGAATTCCCGTCCCTTCCCCCAAGAAGATGGACTAAAGGAAGCACTAAGAAAAAAAAAAATGCCCGAGATCAGAGGTCAGCAAACTTTTTCTTTACGGACCAGAGAGTCAATATTTTTGGCTCTGTGGCTGATACAATCCCTGTTGCAATCCTCAACTCTGACGTTGTAGCAGGAAAGCAGCCATGGAAAACATGTAATAAATGAGGTGGCTGTGTTCCAATATAACCTTACAAAAATAGGCTGTCACCCAAATTTGGTCCACTGACCAGAGTGTGCCAACCCCTGGCCTAGGTTGAAAAAGGAGAACTTTCAGACATATTTCACGCAGGCTTGAAGTGAAGAAAAGTGCTGGAGTGTCCCATACGGTGTGCAAGCCAGACTCATCTGGATCAGGATCCAAAGTCTGGACTCTGGAGTTTTGTGTTTTTGTTTTCCCTAATTTTCTACTAGTAATAATTCTAGCAATGTTGTAGCTCAAATGGAAAGAAAATGACTTTCTACATTTCTCTACAAACAGATTAGAAGATGCTGGGGACTTGAGGACAGTGGCAGTGGCTTTTGAACCAGCACTAGGACCCATGGAATTCAGGGTTACTTTGCACCAAAGAGAGGAGGTCAAACATCAGACCCAGCTGTAGATTTCAGTCACCAGTCACTTCTTTCCACCATACAGCACAGGCTGAGGTCCTTAGAATAAACTGAAGTCTTCAGGAAGCACAGCTCAGAATGTGGCAGAAGTTCTACTTCTAGACCCAACTCTCTTTCCTAGGAATTGTTTTGCTATGGTTGGTCCTGTTCAAGGTAAACTAGGAGGAAAAACAGGTGAGCACTTGATGAAAGTAAGTCAATGTTTGGTGGGGTGAAATGAAAACAACTGCCATTGCTACCCAGGAACATTGGTGCCACCACCCCTTTTTTTTAAAAAGTAAAGGTATAATGAAATGCACACAGACTGAGGTAGCAAATCAATATCCTAAAAAGCATATAGCTATGTGAAGTAATAAAATCAAGTATATAAACAAGTATATGAAATAGAAGTATACATGTATAATGATAATATAATGAATATCCATATATACACCATATTGTTCAATTTTATGTTTTGTAATCTATGTAAATTTTAAGAAAGCATATAAATAAATAATTCTGGGAAAAAAAAGTAAAGATGTAGGAATGAAGGTAAGTAGGCAGGCAGGAAGGAAGAGCAGGAGGGAAGCACTGTTTTGTTTAGTTGTTCATCTTGGTTGTTTGGGCCTGCCCTGGCTCTCAAACCTGGGTCCTGGGGATGTCTGTGGACTGTGCTCTCAGCGGAAGGAGGCAGACCAAACTGCCACTCCACTCCACCAGGGCACAGCTGTCATACCCTTTTGGGAGCAGCACTCTCCAATAAGAGAAACTCCTAAAGTTAATGATGAGCTTCTCTTCAAGGCCACCTCAGGAGCAATTTTTTTGAGTGGTGGTAAACATATCAATATGAAACATGATGAGAAACAGTCTTCAATCAACACTATGTCTAATTAAATATGGTAATGTCATACCAGGCACCTGAAATTATCTACCAGACTCCAATGCCTACACAGAAAAAAAAACCAGCCTTTTATCAGTAAATATTTCAACTTTTTAAACAGTTTGATAGGATTGTGTTACATCACTCTAAATCACTGGGGTATAACTCATTTCAAAATCAAACGAAGACTATCTTACATCAATTACTTAGAACAAGACAGTGGCTGAAGTCATGGACTTCAAAGCAAATCCACAAGGAAAAATCTTGACTTGTTGTAAGTTAGGGATAACCCCACCCTCTTCCATTTACAGATACTGATATATGAAGAGATGCAGTTCAACCAGTCAATTTAATAGACACATACTGGGTGGGTGTCTGATCTAATGAGACCTCTGCTCTCAAAAAACTCAGAACAACAGTGAAAGAGGTCAGGAAGTGTGGTAGATACAGAAGCATAAGTTGCCAAACTTCTCCAGAGGAAAAGCTATTTATAATTTTCCTCCATGTCTTCAGATTTCCCATAGAAATGCTCACAAGTTATAGGAAGGTCAGCAGAATAGACTTTATCAATCTCAAGATAAGTCACATCAGGCAGGATATAGCAGAAAGGGTAAAAGACTGGGAATTAGGAGACCTAGATTCTGGTCCTGGCTCTGATAACACCTAGATGTGAACATGGCCAAGTATGTTCATGGTCCTTATTTAAAAAAAAAAAAAAACCTTAAAGAGTTGGGAGTATTACTCTCATATATTGTTTTCTATAATCCTCACAATTCCACAGTGTAGTTGTGATTGGTATCTCCATTTTTAAGAACTCAAGTCTCGTAAAAGTTCAGCAACTTACCAAGTAATCAAAATGGTGGGACCAAGTTACAAATTCAGGTCTGCTGTTTTCAAAACCTGTTCTCTTTCTACAACAAAAACTTTTGGAATGACTTCTAAGAATGATAAAATGGCCAAAGAGGTGACAATTTTGAAAGTCAAACTATGGAATATAAAGAATGACATTTGCTACTAAAAAAAAATAGACAGTGGGAAGGAAGGCAGAGATGGAAAAATAGCTGGCCAGAGTGAAATGGGCTAAGTGTTATGAGAAAGCAGAAATTAAAAGCTTTAAATATTCCTTAATATCCTGTAGAAACTAGAACCACTAAATCATTCATGTGAATACATATTTTGTAGAGCGTGTAGGGAAAAAGGTATTCTGCTCTTCCACCTGGCTAGTAGAAGTGAAACTGCATAATCTCTCTAGAAGATAATTTGGCAAAATTAAAGATGTAAATGCTCCTTGACTCAGTCATTCCACATCCAGGAATTTACACATACATTTACCTGAAGAAAAGTAACTGTAAGGATATTCACTATATAAAACAATAGAAATAATTTAATTGTCTACTAGTAGCAGATCAATTAGACATGTTTAACATATTCATTAAATACAATGCTATTTTGTCATTTAAAAATATTAAAGCAGGCCTTCTAAATTCATTATTAGGAATGATCTCTAAATTCTATAACTAAGGAAAAACATAAGGCATAACATAACACTTTGAATAACATGCTGCAATTCGTGAAAATACAAACATGTATAGATATGTATTTGATTACATATATTTAAATGTCTATATAGCTGATTTGAGCATACATGCATGTACATATGTACATACATATCTATAGCTTCCTTAAGAATCCAGTAGAAGCTGATATTAGTAATGGCTTTAAAAAAGGAAAATAAAGGAAGGAGGAAAAAGGGTCGAGAACTATTTTTTCACTGTGTATACTTAATTGTTGTTTGAAATGTTTTTGTATGAATTACTCATTCAAAAAATTTTAGATAGAAACTATCACAAGCATGAGTAACAAACAAAAATTATGACTGTGTGACCTCACCGACATACACACAAGCCTGAAATAGTATCCACCTACATCCTTGCCAGCGTTCACTGACTCTAACTTTTTCCCTTATAAAGCTTCCTCAGGTTCAGGGGTTTCCCTGGGATGGCATTATGCTTCTTTCAAAATCTTTTTTTTTAAAAAGGAAAGGTGTAGGCAGAAATGAAGACGAGTAAGCAGACAGGCAGGAAGAGAGAGGAGGAAGAAGCACTTTATTCCATTTTTATGTAGTTGTTTACACTGGTTGCTTCCTCCTGGGTCCAGGACTTGAACCCAGGGGCATGTGGCTTGCTCCTCTGGAGGTGACTGATCCAACTGCTGCTCCACCACTTAATATGATGTTTTAACAAAGAATAATTATTAATCAACTTTTCAAAGCTAACTTCTCCACATGGCCAACCAAGATTCATTCCACTCTAAACGCTGCTGCCTATTTTCTTATTGCAGCTCCCCAATTAGAGGAATTTACCTAGAATACACACACACACACACACACACACACACACACACACACACACATATTTCAATTATTGTTATTATTATACAAGTGTCCTTTATTACATTCTTTTGAAAGAAAAAAAATATTAGAGTCTATCAGACTCCAAGGAAAACTGCCTTCCCAAACTCACTATTCTGAATTTCTATGACTGTGTGATACAAAATGAGACTAGTTGCTGCTTGGTCTCCCAAAAAGGGTCCAAATGTTTTAGTCCCAGAACAAACATTATTGATGGAACAGTGCCCCCTGGTGTTGGCTGGAAAAAGTTACAGGAGTTTGAAATAAAACAGGTAAACCAAAGGATGGAAAATTTCACAAGAAATTAAATTAAAATCAACAAATGTGAGTGACTACTATTCACGGGCCTTGGAAATACAGGTTGTAAACTGCAAGTAATTCTCCCAACACCCTAGTCTAGCTTTACTAGGTTTCAGATAAAAAATAAATATTAGAGAATAGTTTCTCAAAAAGTCTTGTTCAATATATCTGAGGAATGGGTAAACTGTATATATGGCGAACCTCTACATATGAGTCTATTTTAATATATAGAATAAATTACTACAATAAAAAAAGAAAAAAAATATTGTTCCATCTACCCTGTTGATGCCGAAACATGACATCAATTCTGGAATACTAAAGAACAGAAATAAGTATAATGCACAATTGTCTTCTGATATCTGTGCTGATAAACCTACACCCTTAGGCCTCCTATAGAACATCCTGTCTACTAATAGTACTGCTTGAAAGTGGCTGTTTGTATAGAAAGGTAGAAGGGACCAGTAGCAGTAATTCCTAAAAACTAGTTCTTAATGTCCACTCTGAACTAATATCTAACAAAACTAGAAAGCTACAAGTGAGCAAAGTACACTATCCTCCTAGTCCTTGAAAATGGGCTCTCAAATCAGAACTATCTGAGGGTCGGATTCCAGTTTATTCATTTATAAGCTGGATAACTTTGCACAAATTCCCGTCAATCTCAGTTTTCTTGCTCCAAAATAGGAGGAAAATAATATCCATTTTACAGGACAATTCTGAGGTGTAAATGATGAGATAGTTTTCAGAAAAGTACCTAACTGGTACATATTCTACCCTGATGCCAGAGTGATCCTGATCACTACAAACTGGATCATGTTAAGCCCCCTCCTTAAAGTTTCTCAATGAATCTGTTGCCTTGGGGATAAACCCCAAACTTAATAGAATCCTTCAAAATCCAGGCACTTTCTACCTTCATTTCTCACAACTCCCTACAGTTATGAAGATCCCTGATATATTCCACACTTGTAAACTGCACACCTCCCAAAATGAACTCTTGTCTAGAATGACCTCTTTATTTTCTCCCTGTTAGTTTCTACTCATTTTAAAATGCAGCTTAGAAACTATCTCTTCAAAAAGGCATTTCGGATCCTCAGTCATCCTGGGGCTATCTCGATCAAAATTTTATCCTCATTTCTGTCTGTATTCCCACAGACTACCAACTCCAAGAATAGGTTATATTTTAAATCTGGATATCTGACAATTAATCCATAGTAGATGTTTAATAAATGTTGAACAAAGTAATGAACAAAGACCCAATAAAGTAGGTAAACCCAAACTCTGATCTCTTTACAAGAAAAGGATATATCAGTTAAGAATCCTTTTTTTTTTTTTTTTCCTTTCAGTCTAATCACAGAAAGTTTTCTAACTGGAGAAGAATTTCAAACTACTTTACCCAGTTAGAACACCCCAAGTTTCATCTCAAAGCAGCTGGCATCCCCCACCCCATATTCAAATTGCACTTACCAGGGAAGGGCTGGCTGGGATACAGTGGAAATTCCAACAGAACGGGAGACCAGAGAGCTCACTCCGCACCCGCAGTACCAGAGCCTGCGCCACACGCTCACAGGAGAAGGTAGCCTCACCAGGGCAAGCAGCGTTCTTCAACAGTGGACGGAGCAGTTCATCCAAATGAGAGAGAAAAGCCACAGGGGGAGCAGTAAAGCGCTTGTTCAGCTCCTGAAAAGACACAGCAGTTGTCCAGAGGAAGGGTTCAAAAAGGAAACTCCTTAGCACGAAGACAGTGGGCATGAAAGGAAGGGACAGGAAGATAAAAACATCAGAATTGAAAAGAAAACAACAAAAAGAAGAAAATCACAAAGAGCAACTGGACTACTTCAGTTTTGCCTTGTACAGTCTGCAGAAACTATACACACACACATATGCATGCATGTACACATCATCATATGGAAAAATGGGCTACAGGTAGAAGTGCAGGAATTAACTGGAATAGTTCCCATCTGATTCAACCTTTTTTGGCAATGTACATGCCAGAAAGCTGGGTGATGTTAATATCCCCTAACTTACACTGGCAAAGAAATTACGCCCACTACCCCTGTCCCCCCCACCCCCGCACAACACACACACACACACACACACACACACACACACACACACACACACGGCAACATTTCTCTCACTTACCTTGGCTCGCTGGCTGACCACACTAGCATCCACCTGTTCATGCCACACCTGCTGAAGATCTGAAACCAGCAAAGCATAGCCCTGCTTGGTGATATAAGCCTTGGCCAAGAGGGAGTCCTCAGCAAGCTGTAGCCATTCCCAGGGCTGCATCAGCAGGCCTTGCTCCAGTTCCTCCATCTGCAGGAGAGGCTTAATTTAGCAAAGTGCTCCAATCAGCCAGTTCTGTTTCAAGTAAGTCTGTAAAAATCTTCCCTGATAAAACAGAAAGCATGGATACACACACACACACACACACACACACACACACACACACACACCATAAAACCAGCTAAGCACCAATCTTACTAACTCTTGGTCACTAAAAATCTATTTAGGATTTGTGGAAACCTAAACCATTCTTGTTGTAGCTTTATCACATTCCTAAGAAATATGTCAATGACATATTTCCTTTGCCAGAACTTCTAGAAATTAAGGAACAGTTTTTTTTTCTTTTAAAACATCATAAGTCAGTGTCAAGAGCAGGAAATTGAAATTATTTGATCAGTATCTAAAAACAAAACTCTGGAAGCTCTCAGAATTTCAAATACATACATACACATATACATACACACACACATGGAATATACTGACAAATGGAATATGTTGGAATAGATGGACTATATATAGAAATATATTTCTTAGATATTTAGCTATTCCTTACATATTATATATGCAAGAATTTTAGGGTGACTATGTTATTCTATATATACTCTATATGTATATGTAAACGTTATGCATTGTATATATATATGTGTGTGTGTGTATACACACACATATTCTCCCTAAAATTCTAGAATTTGAATGGATGTATATAAATCCTCAGGAATTGTTTGCAAAACATGTATATGGAGGGTATATATATTTAGGGGTAAGGCATTCATAATTAATAAATCTTCAGAGGGATGGATGAATTAGACACAAAGAAAAGAAAGCTAATAAACGGTGTCCTGAAGCAAAAAGAAAGGCCTCAAATCTCATTTCAAGAGGAACCTGAATACCTAAGAAGTCATAAATACATCACAAAGGTAGAGACACTGAATTCACTCGCATTTCACTCATCTCCCACCTCCCGACCTGGAGGCACTGCCATCAATGACACCATGCCATGGAAATCCTGGAAACCAACTTTTCTAATTCAACAGCTAAAATGATAGCCTAACTCTAGACGTTCAGTAATTATAGCTACTTCATTTCCTTCATTATCTCATAATTTCCTTCATTATCTCATAATTTCCTTCATTATCTCATAATTTCCTTCATTATCTCAGTCTATAAATACAAAGTGAAGAGAAGAGGGAGAATTTTAGAATATAAAGAAAAATATGAGGTGCCCTGATGAAGTACTGGCTTGGTCAGTCACTTTCTACCACGCGGTTCAAGCACATTCCAAAGACCCAGGTTCGCATCCTGGGCGGAGCGGGTAGTAGCCAAGACGAACATCTAAATATAATGAAGTGCTTCTTCCTCCTCTCTCCTCCTGCCTGGCTGCCACTGTCTCGCCTTCATTTTTGTCTGCACCTTGTCTTAAAAAAAAAAAATTCTCGAATTTCATTAAGCTGATAAACACTTCCATTTCTCCAGTCATTTCCATCGCAATCTAAGACATTATTCTTCAACCATAACCCAGTTTCTGACATATGGTGGGGAAACAATTCAATTTGTACTAGACAAGCGAAACAGACATTGTGACCGTCATTTGTACCAGCTTCAATACCTTGTATCTGAAGAATGGTACTTCAATTATAACTTCCATGCACCATTCTTGTTGCCGGAACGGCATAGCTTAAAATCTATAGGACAGTATGCAGATACAGGAGCAGAAAATTAACTAACTGGCAAAACCTGAGACTTCTAAGAGCAAGGACCCCAAGGACCCAACCTTAGCCACTTGGGCCTGGGGCACACCCCTAGCTACTCACTGGTTTTGACTCCATGGACACACCCATGCCTCAGATATATACAAGAATCCATTTTGCCTGTGTGTGAAACGCGGCAATACTTGTGATACACACATGTATGTGCACTCCCTTCATGTAACTTTCTCAAGGAACAGGGAGCTTAAATTCACCGTTACTTTTAATAAACTTGCTGTGCGATCCTGACCAAACAGCTCTCCCCTTCTGGACAGACCCTGCATTCATCGGTGTCTGAGCTCACCCTCACCCGCGTCATTCCTACCCGGGAAGGTCTTAGAATGATTAAGCCCCGTTCCTACTGAACCAGAGTTCCACTTTGCCAAAGGTCACAAGCGCCAGGGCAAGGGGCCAAGCCCTTTTCTGTCCCCTAGAGTCACCCCGCAATGTGCACTCAGAGTCACCAAAATTGGGGTGATTACTCTAGCCTGTCACTTTGGAAAGCCGGGAAGCCCAGGACGCTCAGACTGCGTGCTTTTCGTTTGGTTTGGTTACGTTTGGGGAGGAGATGGTTTAAACTGGGGCCAGGGTCTCCAGTGTCCATGAAAGGTCTGAAACCTCAGTCCCAGACCTGGGATGGCAGCTCCCACCGGAGCGTTCTGTTCTGAGTCTGAGGGCTCTTCAGCTTTCTTTCTCCTCCCAAGCCGCCTGTTAATATTCTTATCAGCCAGAGTCACCCGCTTATTTTCAAAAGAAGGTGGGGGTACACCGAGGGCTGAGAACGGCTGCGGTCGCCTAGAACCCGGTACGCATCGAGTGCGGCCTCGGCCACGGGCCCCTGCCATCCTGCAGAGGGCAGCAAGGCCCCAGCGACCTCCGGACTGGGCCACCGCCCGTCCCCCGGGGAGGAGACAAACCCCAGCTGCTTTTACCGCAGCCCCACCCCAGAAAGCCCTCATGACGTCCAGATTCCATCCTTGCTCGCTGCTAGAAAGGGCTTCGCCGTGCCCCTTCCACTCCCACAGCACCAGCTGCAATGAGACGCGACTCCCGACCCCTTAGAGGGTCACAGCCTGCCTGCTTCATGGAACCCAGCCGCCGGCGGAGCCGTAGCCTCCCCTGAGCCTCACAAACCCCGCCTCGCAGCCGGCAGGCGGACTGCGCACGCGCGGCCTGCATGGCCCCGCCCACCCCCGGAGGCCTGCTCGGGAGCCCTGGCCGCGCGCGGGGCCCTGCGGAGAGAAGCGCCGGAGCCCCCGCCAGCCCGCAGGGTCCGAGCAACCCCTCCCCAGCCCGCCCCGCCCCGCCGGGTCCTGATTCGTGCCCGACCCCACCTACCGTGAGCGGCTTCGAGAACTCCCACCCTCCCTGCTGCAAGTTTACCGGCTCGCGCAAACCGGAAGGCCTAGAGTAGAGGCAGACACCCCCCCGGGGGCGGGGTCTTGCCCCATAGGGGCGGGACCCAGGGCTGGCGTGGGCGGGGCTTCCGGACCCTCTGAGCAGTTTGAAGATGTGCTCAGAACCGGAGGGTCACCCAGGCCAGGAAAGCTAGAAAAGGCGCTGGAGAGGAAGTGCGTTCCCTAAAGTTCCGCAGGCTTTTTATAGAGCAAGCCAGACGAGGTGCTGGAGACAAGAGTTTCAGATTTGGACTTGATAAACTCAAAGAACTTCTGTCCAACCTCGCCTCTTTTTCTTTTTTAAATAAATAAGTGGATTGAACGTCACTAGATAATCTCTCCGATTCTTCACCACCACTCAAGTTATATGAGAGGAGTGCCAGGCATTAGTGGCATGTCGTCATCCTTTCTTCAGTCTCTTTCTCCCTCATCCACTTCCATACTTAGGCTCTATCACCACTGAGAAGCTTGAAATCCCTCAATTCACTTTTCACAACTCATGATTTTGCTCAAGCTGGATACCTTAACCTGAAAAATTCTCCCCCTCCATTTTCCCACAACCAAAAATCCTCCTTGCTTGTAAAGACCAGTTAAAGTGCTACTTCTTTCATGAAGTTTTTCCCACCGTTCTCATCAATTGTTTCATTGTGTTTGCTCCCATAGCATTTGTTTTATTCATTATTACAGACTGCCTTTTGCTTTGGATTTTAGTTGATAATTACATGCCTTTTTTAAACTGTAGGTACTGTAAGAGGAACTGGGATCCTGTCTTCTCCATATCTGTGGTTGCAGGACCTTGCACATAAGAGGTACTTAATAAATATTTGTTAAGTGAATGCTGGGGTTATTGATAGTTCACAGGCAAAATTTCCTTCCTTCCTTCCTTCCTTCATTCATTCATGGTCCACTGAACTATAGCCCCTGCTCTGGAGCAGTTAGGCTTAATTAAGAACTGAAAAAGCAAGGCATCTATTGGGAAATGGGACCTTTGGGTGGGCCTATTTACACACACACACACACACACACACACACACACACACACTCTCTCTCCCTTGGAGAAAGTAGAGCATAGGGGCTGATGTCAGCAAGCTGGGAGATAGGACTAAACCAACCAACCAGGGCATAAAGTAGGAATTCTAGTAATTACTGGGAACTAACTTCTCTGTTAGACATGGGGTGTTGCTCCCCAAAACCAGGCAGCAAGTCAGCTGTCTCCCCTGGCTCAGAGGTCCCACCGTTCTCATTCCCAGGGTCTTCGGGTGGAGGGCAGAGGCAATGGAAAGACTGGGGGATGCAGGTACAGAGCTTCTGCATGGGAAGCGGAAGCTTGTACCCTTGAGCCGCCTTTTCCCTGGACTTCTGAGGAACCCCATCCTCACAGGCTGCAAAAGGAGCTGGCAGTCCATGACCTAGGCCTCGCTCAAGTCGAGTGCCTGCAAGAGAGGCTGGTCAACCCATTGTCCAACCCAGGCAGTGATGACTTCCTCCCCACTCCCGAGTCTGCTAGAGCCTGACCTCAACTTACCAGGGACAGTATTCTCTAGAAGAAAGCCCAGGAGTCCAGCCAGGAAGATAGGCTCTGTGAGCAGAGACCGCAGTAACACATCCAGAGGACTCCAACCTGCAGGGAGTTGAGGTCAGGCAGGAAGGAAACTCATCCTATGCAAAGTCAAGGGGTCTTATCTTTCCAGACCTAAACCTAAGTGTTGGATTAAGACATCTTTATGAATTTGTTTGTCCCCTTCCCCCACCCCCACCTTTGTCCCTCAACTCTGTTTCTCACCTAGGCCCTTCCCATGGGATCCCTACTCAAAACCTATCTTCTGAGCATCCATGTATACTTCGGTTGTTCCAGGCTCTCTCTGAAGAACTGGGTATTAAAAGCTCCAATCTTATTTCCCACTTCTTACCTTCTTGCTTCTCAACCTGCATACCACTAACATTTTGGCCCACAGAGTTCTCTGTTTGGGGGATGAGGGCTGATCTGGCATTGTAGGATGTTTAGCAGCTTCCCTCTATCCACTAAATGTCAGTAACAATCCCCTCTCTCCTATTCTTAATAGCCGAAATTATCTCCAGACACTCACATGTGCCCTGGGAGACAAGATCATCTCCAGGTAAAAACACCATGGCTATTGACTAAGCTGAGCTATGAAACTAACCTATTTGCTGACGCCAGGAAAACACCCTGTGGCTTCCTATTTCAATCTTTGCTTCTTACGGTCCTTCATTAAAATTGACTTACTTTTTACCAAATATGCTCAAATCTTGCCATCCTTCAAGACTACTTCAGTATTATTTTCTCTATGAAAATTACCCAGATCATTGCAAACTGAAGTCATCTCTCTCACCACTGAGCACACACCTTTTCTTCCTGTGCTCCTTTGCAGCTCATCTCTTTTACTAAACTGTCACCTTGGGAGGCACCTTTTTATCCCCCAGGAATAGCGTGACACCCAGTGAGTATTTGCGCAACAAATCGATGATTATTTACAGCAAAGCCTAGACAAGGGGGTGGAGCCTAGATTCCAGAGAACCCGAAGCCTCCATCCCTTGCTTTCCTGCTACTGGGCATCTCTCCATCCCCTCCGCACCCGTCGCACCTGTATTCAGTATAACTGGGGCATCCCGCAGCCATCTTGGTAACAGCAGGGCCATGAAGATGGAGAAGCCGACAATGAAGACATTCCGCCCAGAGTCGATGTCAGCCAGGTGGAAGCTGGAGAATCCGGTGGACAGAACCACGGCCTGGGTCACCCCCAGCACTCCACCTGTCTCGTAGGGAAGCAATCGAAGGGGATGGGACAGAGCTGGGACAGCAGGCACTATTACAGAGTAGGGCAGGGTGTGCTAACCAAATGACTTGTTTCTCATTCTGCCAGAAGCCCAGTCAAGAGGCCAAGGTGCTGGGCCAAGAAAATGAGGGCGGGGGGCACTCCTAGGTGCACATCAGGAAAGTTATTCAGAAAGGAAGAGAGCCGGCCACAAGCAGCCTGTTGGGCCATGCTGGGGGTGGGGGTTACTAGTCCAATGCCAGTCCTGCCGATGTATCCACTCACCAAGCACGGGCAGCGGAATGGTGGTGAGGAGCTGCGCCAGCCTTGGCGAGAGCCCGAGCCCGACACAGAGCAGCCCCACCAAGTAGGTCACTCGTCGAGATCCAGCCTGAGTGAAGAAGAGACACTGGAAAATACAGCCACCTCCTTGGCTCTTCAAGGTTCTTCCTTGACTGGCCCCTTCTCATCATTTGATGCCCAGCTCACACAGTGCCCTTCCACGAAGCATCCCTGGGCACTCTGCCTAAAGGGCTGCCTTTACTTTGCCCTGCCTTGTTTTTTGGACAGCTTTTAGCACCCTCTGAAGTTACCTATTCACTTTTTTCCTTAAATTGTTTGCCTCTCCCTCTGTGATGTTCCCAAGAGATCAGGGACTTTTACCTTGTTTTTCACTGGAACCAGCAGAGAAGTTCAGTAGTGATTAAGTGTCTTGTCCACACTGCTAGTCCTTTAACCCTGCCAGACACCTCCCTAAATGACATCATTGTGTGAAGTGCCTGACAGAGTGCTGGGCACAGCTGGCAATCAGTCTGTGTGAGCGCCTCCCTCTCCTAAACCTCCAGCTTCCCCGGCCACCGCTCCCCTGTCCACATACCTGAATAAGACTGACTGTGCCCACATTCGGGAAGCTGGATGCAGTTCCTATGGGGCTCCCCAACAGCCCGGCCAGCACACTTCCCAGACCCTCCAGGCTCAGCCCTCGGCTGCAGGCATGCGGAGGAGGAGAAGGCAAATGCAACAACCGGCCACACAGGGCATAGCAGCACAGGGAGCTGGTAGAGGCTGCCAAGGCCATGGAGATGCCTGCAGCCAGAGCCCTGGGTGTCAGCAAGGGCCAGTCCCGCTCAGCTGGGGGAGGAAGAAAGAGCCACCTTGGGACCAGATTCAAGTCTGGAGCATCCCCTTGCCTCCACAGCCTGTGCCATAAGAATTCTAGGCGTGCCTGGGTGGAGTAGCGGTTGGGCCAGTCACCTCCTAAGGAGTGCAAGTCACATACCCCGGGGTTTGAGCCCCGGGTCCAGGAGGAAATAATCAGTGTGAACCACTAAATAAAAAAATATGATAATCTGCTTCTTCCTCCTCTTTCTTCCTGCCTGCCTGTACCTGTCGTTGAAAAAACAAGAATTCTAGAGGTCCCATTGTCTTTGACTGTATTTTTGCAACCCATTTATTTATTTATATGTATTTATTTTCCTTCCTCTGATCCTGGGTCTCAAACCCAGGACCTTGGGCTTTACATGGTCTGCTCCTTAGCTGCTGAGTCACAGCGGGGTGTACAGTTATTTGCCTCATATGACAAAAAACATTATTCTTTATTTTTTTTAACCTTCAGCCCCAGCATCTAGGCTTTGTATGGCCCACACCTTAATCACCTTAGTTGCCTAAGCCATGGAGTTGCGCCCCTGCCCCATTGTCTTGAAACAAAACTACCAAACTCTTAGGACGAAGACCTCTCTACCATGCTCTACAAGATCCTCTTTGGTCTGACTGTCTCTCTGGTCAGTGTCTCGCCCGTCTCCCCTCCCTTCTCCCCTTCCCTCTTTCCAAATGCTGTGACCTTGCTTTAGGCTCTTGTGCTTGTGTTGCTGTCCACTATAGAGTCTTTGCATGTGCTGTTGTCACCACCTAGAACACTTCTCTCTCCTGCCCTCATCCAGTTGGGTCCTACTCGGGTCTCATCTCAGCTCAGTGACAACGTCCTCAAGAATACTGTGCCTGACCTCGCCCGGTAAAGTCAGATTCCCTATTATAAGCTATCATCACGCACTCCCTTGATAACACTTAGCATGTGGAATTTGACTTTGACTTGGGTGACTACTGAGTATCTGTATTCCCCAACTGCCTCTAAACTCCAGGAGCAAAGTACTATGCCTGTTCTGTTGATCACTGGTCCCTAGCATGTGCCTGGTGCCTCGTATGTAACCAGCACTCAACAGACCTTTATTCAGCTGATGGACAAATTCCATAGACAATGCCTCAAAAGCAATGTTTATAGAACATCAACTCAAAGGCCTATAGGGAAGATAATAAATGTGCAAACTGAGTAAACAGAGTTGATAGGGAGCCATGGGACTTGCAAAAATTAAAATGTCTTTTACACCAAATAAAACCCCCGTGGTGAGCAGCTGGCATTGCTCCTCAGAAGGGCAATTTCCTCGGTGTGTTTTGAAAAACCACAGAACTTAACTCACAAATGAATTCATTAAAACTTGAGTTTAAACAAATGGGCCCTATTACTGGAGTAAGAGGATAGAGGGCTAGGAGAAGACCTACCTGGATGAGGTAGCCAAAACCATGGTGCCTCGGTGGGGGCAGACAGCTCCAGGGGGATGACGCTGAGACCCAGAAAGGCAGAGATGATCCACACACAGGCTACTGGGAGCAGCACCTGAGGGCAAGATTGAGACAGAAAAGAGCCCCACCCCAGCACCTTCCAGGCCTGTCTTGGAAAGGTAGAAGCCAAAATGTAGGGGCTTGAGCGCTCTTGTGGTTCAGGTGGCTAGGGCCCGTCAGCCAAAAAAAATTATGTATAATGTATATTATATACAAATACACAGACACAATTTAGGGAACCGCTGCCCCTGCCCAGACCCGAACATACCGAGAGAAGCCGGAAGGCCGGTACACCCGTGCGAGTTGAAGAGGTGGAAGCTGACCTCCAGAGACATGGAGGTAACTGGCAGGAGCCCAGGTGCTGAGAGCAGACCACCAGGAGCAGGATAAGCCTGGAGGAGAGAAGGAGCTTTAGGATAAGAGGAAGAAGGTATCCCATGGGGACAACGGTGATGGGCGTGGTAAAATACCATAAAAGGAGATCCAGAGAAGAAAGCCCCCACTGATGGTACGGGAGGGCAAGTTGGGGTTCAGGGGAGACAGTGAGAAAGTCGGGGACACCAAAGGAATCTGGCAAAAGCCTTGATTCCAGATATACAAAGTGCTGCGGTTGCTTGGATTGCTGTGGGGTGGGTGAGGGCTGCCAGCTCCACCCACAGCCCCAGCCTCCAGTTCCCCCTGGTCACCACCCTGTGCCTCTGGGGGCTCACTCACAGCAAGGCCAGTCCCCAGTGAGCAGAGCAGAACAGGGCCACCTCCCTGTGGGCGGAGAGCCCTGCCACGACCAGGCCGGGCGCCAGCACCAGGGGTCCACAGTGGAGGGCCACGTGGCCAGGGCCCCCCAGCAGTCCCAGCACGCCCCGCATCAACCCGGACACCAGCACGGCCGCAGACGCCTGGCGGAGTAGAGGAGAGGGCGGAGGGAGACGCTCTTCTGGTCGAGGGGACCTCAGCCTGTACTTCTCAGCTACTTACAGGCGGCCCCTCCCCCAGGGCATCTCAGTCCCTGCGCAACAGAAACAGCCTCCCCAAGCCTGGGCAGGGCGCCTAGCCCTCGGTTCTCCAGCCCTAGACGCTCACCTCTCGCAGAGAAGTGTCCCAGAGCTCCAGGCCGTGGCAGCCAGACCCCACACACACGCGCAGCCTGAGGGAAGCTGGGAAAAGTTGGGGGCGTGGAGAGGAAAGTGCAAATGGAAGGGATGGAGACCCATTGCTCTACAGTCCTAAAACAGCTCCAAGATCCCCCAGTGCCTAGTAGCCCCCTCACTGCCCAATCTCGATCCTGCACCCCATTATTCTTGCTCTGTGCTCACAGTTTGTAGGTGTCCGGATGGCCACAGGTAGCTTCTGGCTGGTCAGCACCAAAGCAGGGACAAGGAATTCTAAGGATGGAGCCTGGACAAGAGGCAGCCTGGAGGAACAGCAGCCCCGAAGGACTGAAAACGTATGGCAGCCAAAGGACTCTCCAGGACTCTCCTACTCCCAGCACCCTACGCCCTCTTCCAGGATTTCCCCTCACCTGCTGCCCATCCAAGTCTGCAGAATGGTAGACACACCACATGAAAAGAGGCTAGAGGCCAGGAGTTGGGCAGGAGAATAAGAGAGTCCTCCTGGGGGGAGACTTTGAAGCAGGAGCAGATGGGAGGCACACAGCAGAGAAGCCAGGACCAAGATATGCTGCCGGTGGAGGGAAGGGAAGTGGCAGTTTTCAGAAATAGGCATGAGAACCTATTTCCAGATTTCTCCCCACAAACATCCGCTTCCACCAGCACCACCTCCAGATCTCTGTCTCCTACCTGCAAAGCCAGTAGACAGCTGAGAGCCCAGGGTGGTGGTCCACACTGAGTGACCCACAGGTGAGAGGAAGGATTGGGGGCAACAGGCGGCAGTGGCAGGGGAGCCGGGGCACCCTGGGACCCCTGGGGTTGAAGTTGGATGGGGTGGCAGGGTGACTGGCTCATGCTGTCCTGCCTTTTGTCTTGTCTTGGTAGCCCCTGGCCAGCGTTAAGTAGAGTGAGTAAGAGGTCAGAGTGTGGGTGAAGTTAGCTGCCTGGAGTGGGGAGGGGTGGGAGTGTCAATGAAGCGGAGCAAAGGGGTGAGAGATTTGGAGCAGGACACAGCCCTTTCACCTTTGCCCAGTCCTTGTGCAAATTCCATCACCCATTAACCGGGGCGACATGTTCTAGACCCCTCCCCCCAAGAATCTCCGTCTTGATCCCCTGTTCTGGAAAGGCAGGTGGGAAGGGTGGGGAGGAGACCTGCAAGATAACAGGGGAGGCACACCCTGGGGGCCGAACAGAAAAGACCCCAGATGTAGTCCACATACATCCCAAGGACCCAAGTTGGAGTCCCCGGGCCAGAAACAACCAAGATGAACAACTAAATAAATGTTTCTTCCTCCTCTCTCTTCGTAACTATTTGCCTTCATTCCTGCCTGCACCTTCCCTTTAAAAAAAAACAAAAAAACCAGGAGAGTTTGACTGTATTCCGGCCTCACCACCGCCATCTGGAACCATCTCCACCATCCAGCAGCACTCAGTGCCTTCGGGCCCAGCCCCCTGAACTACTGCAGAAGGAAACGTGTGCACCCCGGTGGAGTAGCCGTTAGGACTGTCGCCTTTGGCTAGCACAAATCACATACACCCCAAGGACCCGGATGTACACCCCGAGGACCCGGATGTACACCCCAGGGCAGGTGTGTGGGTGGGCAACCAAAATAACTCAATGAAATAAATAAATGCTTCTTCCTCCTCTCAAAAAAAAAAAAAAAAAAAAAAAAAAAGAAAGAAAAGAAAAGAAGGAACCATGCGGATAAAATCCCTACAGCCTGCCTGACAACTAAGAACAAAAACCACAACTCCGTATAACGTCCTCACTGTAACGTAACAGAATTGAACAGTAACGGGCATTTTGATATGTGAAAACTTGGGCCCAACTGAATCGGAAGACAATAAAGTAGTCCAGTGGCCCCCACCCACCGCCCCGCATGGATGTGGTAGCTACCCTGCCAACTGATTCTGGTGCTTCTCTGGTGACACATGTACCAAGGCAGTACTGCCATTGGTGACCTGATGTTTCAAAACAGCGAAACAGTTCTAGGCAGAGTGCTAAACAAAGCGAAGTTGTTTTAATGCATACAGACGGCATCCCTGGAGCACTGAATCTTTAACATGCGCAAGTGATTTCATCGTGCATGTGTAGGCTTATCAGATAAAAACACAGGCTTCTCATATACAGACTTTCCTCCACTTCTGCTTGGGGTTGTCCTGATAAGCCCATTGTAATTTGATAACATTCTAAGTTGAAAATGCTGAGGTCTGGGGCTCACTGCCGCTCCCCGGGAAGTGGTTTCTGCCGCATGTGCATCCTTCAGTTATTACGTTCATCATGAAGTTGAAAAATCCTAAGTTGGCGGCCGTCTGTGAAGTGGTCCTTTAAAAGTTGTCAGAACTCAACGGCCCCTGGTGGAGCAGCGGTTTGGCTAGCCATCTTCAGCCGAGAGCTGGGTCCACATACGTCCAAGAACACAGCTTTGCTTCCCAGGTCGGGGTGGAAGGGGAACAACCCAGGTGAAAATGAAATTAAATAAACTGCCTCTTCGCCCTTTTTTCCTACCTGCCTCTGCTTGCTTTCATTTCTGCCTGTGGTTTTCCTTTCAAAAAATAAGTTGTCAGCATTCCTAAGAAGGGGTTCTGAGCATTTCAGTATTTCCAGCATCCAGCCAGCTAAATGCCGGCAGCATGCCCTCAAACGCCTACCAAAAAATGTCCAATTCAGGAAGTCAGGAAAGCTGTCCTCAGGGCTTGTCCTCAAGCGGCTCAAGGGTTCTGCAGGACACAGGATTTGGCCCCTCTCCACAAACATGCTTCAGGATCCACAGGACAGTGCTCTCAGAACATGACAGAGAGAGCCAACCCCAGGCAGAGTTCGGTCACCGTCTGTGTCCCAGGACACACAGGTCAAGCAGTGCTAGGGGCCCCAAGGTGCTGGGTGCAGGTGCGAGAAGTTTGAGATGGAGGGCGCCTAGAACTATGGAACAACTGGAAGTTGGGAGAGGAGATCAGCGAGAACGAGCTGCAGAGGATGGGGTCAGGGGCAGGTTGCTCAGCAGGCGGGTACGGGCAGGAAGGTTCCTCTAGGGCTGCCGCAGAAGGAAGAGTCCAGGCCATGCAACTGAAACTAGTTTATTAAAACTTTAGTTCTACAAAAGCATGAAAAACCCAGATACAAAGCGGCGGCCAGAGAGGCCTGTGAAGAGAACACCTCGGAGAAGTACCAGAAGAGAGAAGCCTCAGAGCGGGGTGCTGAGAAGAGAAGGCTGGAGGACAGAAGGGCAAGGCTGAAGGTCCCAGCGGCCCCGGCCCCAGTAGACTACGTCCAAAGGGCGGCTGTGGAGGGCTGCCACCTCTCTGGCTGGCCCCCGCAGCTCCCACCTCCGGCCTGTCAGTCCCTGGCTTCCCTGCCTCAGGGACATCACACAGACCCTCTTCAGCGTCTCCTTCCTTCTTCACCCATTTCTCCCATCTTCCTTACTCTTCTAGCCTAAGGAACTCAAAAGCAAAAATCTAGAAGAGCTCCAGGAAGGTGAAGGGACAGGGGCTTTTCTCTCTGCAACATGCTGTGGTCACCAAGCTGAAGCTCCCTGACACTATCACAGCCAGTCAGCCAGTCACCAAGGTCTAGGAGAGTGAGTGACAGTCCTTCTGCCCCACAACCCCTTAAGCTCTATCACCCAGGAGGAGAGGGGACCAGCCTAGGTCCCAGAGAGGTAGAGAGAATCCAAATCAAGCTTTGCTCCTCCAGGTTCTCAGGGACTCCCAAATCCTTGTAACGTGCTCCTGAGAGCCCCGCTAGCCAGGGAAAATGAAAGACTTGAGACGGGCCAGCTCCATGATGCTGAAAAGGGAACACTCCTGGGGCTGGGAGAGCAGAGGGGGCATTGGGCTCCAGGGCCATGGCAGAGCCAAGCCATGAGTATGGTGCCAGGGGTCAGGGGGCCCAGTGGAGACCGTATGGTTGGGGAAGAGGCAGGCTCGGCAGGATGGGGAGTCTCTCCGGAATGTCTGACAAAGAGGACAGTTATGGAGGAGAGTAGGAGGGGCAGGAGGGTCTGGGGGAGGCAGTGGTGCGGGTGTCAGTGAGGCCAGAAGACTGCCCCAGAGTAAATGCAGCCCTCCGTTGCTGTCCAGGCAGGTGGAGACATTAACAGGAGACGGCAGGCACTGTGGCACGGGAGAAGATATGCAGGGTTCCAAGAGGCACCTGGAGGGCACTCTAAGGTCCGGGGGGCCTGGCGGGGGGTTGCAGGACAGCCCCAAGGATTGGTGTATTACAGCCACTGATGCCACAGCCAAAGCCACACTGCTCACATATGCCATGGTTAAGA
The DNA here is from genome assembly GCA_004363575.1 of Solenodon paradoxus. NCBI lineage: Eukaryota > Metazoa > Chordata > Mammalia > Eulipotyphla > Solenodontidae > Solenodon > Solenodon paradoxus. The sequence continues at coordinate 152,698 of RJWH01003458.1, forward strand.
GGCAGGACAGCTGTAGGACAGAAGGGAAGAAAGGTCAATGCCCAAAGACCCTACCCCTAACACCTGCTTCTGGCCTGAACATTCCCACCCCTTATCTCTAGAAATGTGTTCAAGTTACCATCCACTCCCAAGCTCCAATTCTTAGCATTTGCTTTAACTGGGACCCATCCTCAAAGCGCCCGCTCAAAGTGCCCATCTTTCTTGACCCTCCTCACCTTCACCAGCTGCTGGCAGAGGGAGCTCAGGGCCAGCTGCCAGGCCGGCTGCTCCAGCAGCACACACAGGTCTGTGTAGGTGTACCAGCCCCGCCGCCATCCCTGTTGCGCAGCCACACTGTTGAGAGGGGAGGAAGATGGGTTTTCTGTCACTGGGACAGCGGTCCAATTGGCTCAATCCCACTGGCCCCACCAGGAAAACCGCAAAGCTTATGAAACCAAACAGGCTACCTGCTGATCTGAAACTGGTGGCAACTCTGAAGCTGTATTTCAACAGAGCTTCTCCCATCCTCCCAATCCCCAAATGGGATTATGAAAAGAGCAGGCAGGTTTGGAAGCACCAACCTGGGCAAATCTCCTTCCCCTAGTTATACAGACCCTCATCTCTACTACCCGACCTCCTACGGCTTAGGTCTCAGTCCCAAATCCCTCCAGCCCTACTTCCCAACTCCCAGAACCTACCAGCCTTCCATCCAGTTCAGCACCTCAAAGATCTCCCGAGGGTCAGTGTAGAGACGCCAATCCTGTGGGAGAGGGAGAAGGGCACCAAACCAGGCTCAGACACGAGCTGCAGTCCTAACAAGAACCACAGCACCATCACACGTGCCACCAGGGTGAACACTGGCAGTTACTGTGTGCAGATACTATCCCAAGCCCTTGCAGAAGTGTTAACTTATGTTATCATCACATTACACCTTTCATTAACGGCAAGGGGAGAAAACAATCCTGAGAATGGAACCTGCCTACAGAACACTCAGTTTATAGGAGCATAGAAAGTCTGGAAAAAATGATCAGAATCCAATAATATAATCTCTGACTCAGAGTGGAGGAATCGGGGTGGGGATGGGGAGTGGGAGGGGATGTTCCATGGATGGACTTGCCACACCAAGAACCCCAAAGGCTGTGGTGAATCCAGAAGGGCTAGGAAGGGAAGACACAAAGAAGACAGGCAGAAAGAGAAAAGAAGAAACCACAGGAGGCTGAGAGAGAAAAGACAAAGGATAAAAAGAGACAAAGGTGGTCCTGGGAAATAGCAAGAGAGAAAACAGTCACTCACCATGGCACTCAGGAAGCCCCTCTCCAGGGCATTCAGAGTGGGCACAGCGACACCCCCTGCAGCTCCCCATTCATCATTGAAGACCTCCTCTTCCTCCCCTTCATCA